>WHPZ01574613.1:0-15531 GCA_016617965.1 Macrosiphum rosae | reverse complement strand
CATTTAAACAAAACGCGACATGTGTTAAGTATAGTTAATAACTCCTCATAGGTAAAATGAGCATTATCTAGGACGCGACGCAATAAGTACTTCATTGGATTTATTCAGGCTTCACCTAGTTTCCGTAGACATACAGTTGCTAAATAAGATGCTGGTACTATACTGTACGTGATCGTATTGAATTTAAATATTTTAATTGAAGAGTTACTATCGTCTCGGCATTAAATGCGTTGAAAATAGCGATGTTTTTCTGCCACATTAATTTGACGGTACATTTTTTTTATAACTGCTGAGATTAAGAAATTATGTATTCGAAATCTAGCTAATATATATATATATATTATCATCCTGTATTACGGGTTTTTTTAAAAGGACCTCATTTAGACTTACTCCTGTTTCAGTGTTGGTTGAAGCGTCAAATACGACACGCAATTTCGTAGTACTACTATTTAAATTTGAAACGCACTGGTTGACGAGGTATCACATTTCTTCAGGCACATCGACCTCCTCGCAGCTAATGTAAATCATGATTTAGATATTATACTCACGCATGAATTTAACATATTCAATTTTTAACGTTGGATTTTTTCTAAATCGAGGCTCGATGGCTAGAAGCCTATGCTTCGCTATCGCATACGATTGCCCTAACTGTGACCTGTTTTCCCGAAATGGCAATTATACTACAAAACGACCTCCTTCCTCACGACGTACGGTGTTATTGAAATGTTCAGTGCACGCCTTCTCTTCTATGGTATACGGCATTGATCCTATGTATTTTTCCGATTGCCAAAATTGTTAACTTTTCCATATTATCGTATTCATAATTTTCTGTATTCGTGGATATGTGTAACATATTTTTATTAATACGCCGAACCTTGTACCGATCCTGACGCAACAAATCCGAATTTTGTTTCTTGATTTATCGGCTTATTATCGGTCAATATTATTGCTTACCCATAATCTCGAAAAAATGAACTAATTAATTTATCAATTCTTTGTGGCACATTAAACAATTGATCGTTAAGTACAATATTTACGGGTCGAGGACCGTTTTCAGAAAAAAATTTCGTCGGTAAGTTTCCCGTAATTTGATTTACAACTAACTCCTGTATGTTCAATTCATAATCGTTCACACAGGATTTTATTTTTAACCAAGCCGTGAACGTGATATTTTGAGTTATTTCTCCGATGCCGCTTACCATATGATTCGTTCTCTTTTGTTTTAAGCTCAAACTATTTACGAGTTCTGTTGATGTAAAATTATTCATTGAACCAGAATCCAAAAACACGAGCGCAAGAGGACCTTCCTGAAGGGCTGATAACCTGCACGACGGCTGTGACTAATAATACACGCTCGTAATTACCTTTTGCGTGAGCGGTCGTTGAACACGCCACCCCTGTGACCGGCTTATGTCTATTTTGAACCGTTTCGGCGTTCTTTTCACTACCTTCCTTAAACGAACCTTTTTTTGAGCTAAGATGTAATAATGTGTTATGGGGTTTGGAAAATTTAAAACAAAATCGCGAAAAAAACATTTTCCTTCGTGTTTGCGTAAACATATTTTACATAATTTTAAACTCGTGATTTTATTGATGCGTTCGATTATCGATAGAGCGATAAATTTCAGACATTTGTGTATGGCAGGTATGGCAAATCCATGGCACGCGTGTCTGAGGTGGCACTCGAAAAGGTTTTGTGGGCACGCGAAAATGTTTACTATTATAGATTATTTATTTTACAATATAGATTATAGGAAATAGGTAATAGGTAAAAATATTTTGAGCATAAGACTGTTATCGGTCATTAACGATTATTCAATTTATCTATATATTAAAATATAATATTGCGTTTATTATCTTATCTACGTTTATTGAGAGTAATAAACCTGCCTCGGCAAACAGTAATCAGTACAAATACGTCTGTCGGTCTGTAAGTGTGTCGTGCATGTTTCGTGTTTCGTGTGCGATTATTATATTTTATTTAACATTATTTAATAGGTATGTCTGTACCAAAAAAAAAGAAAAATTAGTGAATTAAATTAAACTAAATGTCAGTAGTCGTAGTAGTGGAGAATTTCAAAATTCATGGATTGAAGATTATGGTATGGTTAAAAAAGGCGATAAAGCAGTATTTATTTTATGTTCAACCACAATAGTAGGTAGAACATCATCTGTTAAACGACATTATGAAACTAATCATGATTTTCTTTTGAAAAAAACAAAAGAAAAACAAAAAGAATATATTCTACAAGCAATTAATAACAACAATTTGCAAACAAATACTTTAATGAAGTTTGTGGGTAGCAATTCAAATATTGTTGCTGCAAGTTTTGCTGTATCAAATGTTATTGCAAAGCGTGGAAAGCCCTTTTGCGATGGAGAATATATTAAAGATTTGATGTTGGAAACTGCAGCATTTCTATTTGAAGATTTATCTAATAAAGATAAAATTATGCAACGCATAAAGGATTTACCCATAACCAGAAATACTGTAAAATCTCGGATTTTAAAAATTGCAGAAAATATCACAAATCAACAATTTGCAGATTTTAAGTTTCCATACATTAATTATATACAACCAAATTATAATACAAAATATAATATTTTTAATATTTATGGCACGCTCTAAAAAAAAAGGTAATTTTGGGCACACAATTTCAAAAGGTTTGCCATCCCTGGTATATGGTATGCTCCAAACTGCATATAAAACACTTTAATGTTGTTGTTGGCACAAAATTTGTTGAGTGCTTTTGACCGGCTTTCATGTTATAATTTGCCTTTGATTGTGCATTTTCTTTGCCAACTACAGCCGATATCACTTTAATGTTTATATTTCGCGAGGATTCGACTGATTTTAATATTCGGAACCGCTCTTCAATAAACCTGATTAACTCACTTATCGATGGTATTTTATCTTTAGGTGCCCGTATTTCCCAATCTTTTCGCGTTTTGACCCCCAATTTCGCACATACGATATACAACAGACAGGATTGCAAAAAAAAATCATCGAGATTGGGAGTAAACGACGGAAAAGAACTAGCTCAAGATAGAGATGGATGAAAACAAGTGGTTGTTGCGGCAATGGACCTAAATGGCTTGTAGAAGCCATAACAGAAGTAGATATTTAATTAAAATATATATAAATATATTATTCAAAATCTTAATGGTTACTGGACTTTTCGAAAAATGAAACTGTTTTTAATATTAAAATATGTGATATGTAGAAAAATTAATAAAGTAAACGCTTTCAATAATCAACCTTATAGATACATAAATAATATATGAAGATATAGGTATTATAACGATGATTTTGAGTAAAGAGAAGATCTTTAGTTTTTAACATATTTTTATTGGCTTTATGCAACTTTACAGGGATGAAAAAAGTGGATCATTTATCCATCACAGAGTTCGTAAGAAAAATATATTTTAGATACTAGAGAATATTTAGCCTATTTTTCATATTTTAGAATATTATATTATATAATTGTTCATAAAAAACCATATATTTTGTACATTTCTCGAGTTGTGATTTTTTTTAGGAAAAAAAATAATTTGATTTAAGAATGATGAAAATTAAAAATCATTCAATTATCTGCTTTATAATCAAATTGGTAATGTTCGTCATTCTGTTATTCTTAGTCCGTGATCGTAATATAGATTATTGTATTTGAAAACGTGGTGAGAATGATGTTTTAATAATAAATTTGTTTTCACTTTTATAATTTTTTAATAATGTAACTTTTAATGTCCTACGATTTAGTTTTGTAATATTCATTTTTATATTTTTACATATAAATAACTGGTAATATATTATTATATTTATATTCCTTTGTAAGAACTTTTTTATATTTTAATAATAAACCTATTATCAATTGTGAAAGGAATGGTACATAACAGTTATTTATTGTTTTTATCGATTTAGACAGTGTTTGGGAGAAAGTGTTTAAGTCACAAAATCATAGTTTTTCGGGATAGTATGAGAGAAATCAACTCCACGTGGGAAGAATTCTACAAAGAATTTACGAATAAGTTTAACGTCAAATTAGAGCAAAGCTCCACATAGAACTGATAGGGTGGAAGCAACTAACCGGACAACCAACGGTGGATTTTGTGTTACAAAAAATACAATGATTCCTTAGACTGAACACGGGAATGGGCGAAGAAAATGCAGTTGAGACCATCATCGAACTGATGCGATCAGAACATCAAATTTTAATACGGATGCAAGAACCGAAAACATTCATGGAGCTTAACAAAGCAACATATACTGTGGGAAACCAATTTCAGAGGAGAGGGTAAACCCAGTGGGAAAATCCCGAACCGGAAAAACCGCAGACTCCTGATAAATCATCCGAATTTTGGAACACCAAGAAGACGGGAAACGGGAAAACGGTCGACGTTGTCAGGGAAAACCCACTAGAAAAAAAATCAAAATCAAAAATCAAAACAACAAAACAAAGACAGTGACCGAGGGAACGGTCTCTTACATAACCACCGCTGAAAACCGTATAGCCGTAGAACAATTACTATTTTCGGTTACAACAAAAGAAGACGTCGAAATTCGGACAGAAAACAGACACAATGTCGATATGAACAGCTCGTATGAAACACGGGAAAAATTCAGCGTACACGAAAACGACAACTTTTATGGGTATTCAGAGTAAGGTCTGAATTATTTTAAGGTCTTAAATCACTTTAGATTTAAAATCGGGCCACTGGCAAGTAAGCTTAACACCCAAAGCCCAGCCACTAACAGCGTTTCGTACACCTAAGGGGGCTATACGCCTATACCAGTTCAAAGTAATGCCAGTCGGCCTAAAGGGAGTACCCGCGATAATCTCCAAAACTATGGAAGAACACCTGGGACACCTACAAAAATTACTGGAACGACTACAACGCTATGGACTAGCCACTAGCGTGTCAACCGAAAAAATGTATATTAGGATTAGACGAGGATGGGACAAATAAAGAAATCGACAAGTTGGAATTCATAGCGAAATTCCCAATATCCAAAAATGTAAAGGACATACAACGCATCCTAGGAATCTGCGGATGGTACAACCAATTCGTAAAAAGATATTCAGAATTCGCAACACCCCTAATGAATCTGCTCACCAAAGGTAACAGATAGAAATGGACCACAATAGAGGAAGATACCTTTGGTAAACTCATGGAAGCAGTAACCACAGCACCGAGGTTATCCCCACCAGACTACACGAAGCATTTCTGTTTACAAACAGACGCAAGCGAAATCGGAGTGGGGGCCGTACTATTTCAAAGGGGAGAATCGCAAATAAACAAAAAAATAATCAGCCATGCACGTCAAAAATTGAACCCGGCACAATCCAACAACCTAGCAGTAGAGATAGAATGCCTTACGATAATATGGGCTGTAGACAAATACAAACCATACATGGACCAATCAGGGCACTTTGAACTCCTAACGGACAATGTGGAACTGAAATGGCTGGAAACGGCAAAACACAACAATAAGAAATTACTACACCGGGCAATGCAATTAGAACCCTACAACTACACAGTAATACACACCCCAGGGACAGAAAATGAAGCTGCAGAACCGTTATCAAGGTATCCCTCAGTGGCAAACAGTCGACGAGGAAATGTTGGAAGACTACCAATCGAAATCCCACGAAATACGCAACGTATAACCGGAGGGATCTAGAAGGGAAACCCACATTGCTCTAGAGCAAATCAAGGAATGGTAACAAACCGATCAGCAAATAAAACAGATCATCGCAGGGTTACAATCACATAACCAAAACACAAACACTAGGGGGGAAATCCAAATATACCAAATGGATAACGGCATCCTATGCAAGAAAAAACAAAGGTGGAAACCCCAGTGGTAATAAACAGGTCAACAGCGAACCACATACTATGGAAATACCACAATCAACCGTTGGTAAACCATCTAGGATGGAAGAAAATTTATCGGGCGATTCAAAGCAGATACTACTGGAAAGCAACAGAACTGAAACGTCGAACTACATAAGAAACTGCCACATCCGTGCTTGTACCAAATGGTAAATCTAAAGGTATCTAATTATCTAAGCATTTTAATTTTAAAGTGAGTTATGAGTATTTAAAAACAGTAAATTGTCTGTATATTTTAAAATACTCATAACTCGTTGTGTTATACCTACTCATACAACACATGCAGGTATCACGTCCTCTTAAGATAAATAATGATTTATTCTTTCTATTTTGTATTTATAGATTTCCCAATGATAATAAAGATATTTTTATCAATTATTTAGAATTAATCTTATCTTGTTTGAGTGGGAAAAAAGTAAATATTTTCTGTGGAGACATTAATATCATAATAACACTCGAAAATAAGTAATGATTATCTATTAATAATAACACTAGTCATTATTCTCAAACTTGTATTGACCACATATTCGTTAATAACATTGAAATTATAACAAATAAAATTACTCCTTATATATTAAGATGTGATATAACCAGTCATTATTCAACTAGTATAACAATAAAACTTGCAATTTTATAATAATTATAATAATCAAAATATATTATCTAATAATTCGAATATTTATAAAATAAATATAGGTAAATCATTTAGATTTATTGGCATTCATGTTGCATGTGATTTAACATATTATACTATAGGTGTAGATGGTGATCTATAATTATAATTATTATAATTAATATATTATGATTAATACCTATATTTATTAATTTATTATATTATTTAAGAGGAAGTCACACCACATATATTATTATTTATTAATATATTATATTATTTATCGTCTATCCGTCTTACACACGTACGATATAGACGAAACGCATTTACGCAGTCTGAGTATAAATCGCTCAACTGTGGTTCTAGAGTAAAAATACCTATAATAAAATTGAATTGTGACAATTTTTCTGAGTGCAAGTAGTTGCGTTTTTTCCATTGTACCCAATATAACGTTCATTATATCGTTTAGAGATATCAAAAACTTTCAACATTTTTAACATACCTTTTCAAAATACAATTTTTTTTTTTATAACTCACCGTTTTTTTTTATATTGCCCTCCAAAATATTGTCATGCATGCGGGTGTGAAGTCCTTTTAAGGAAATATAAAAGAGGTAGGATTATCTACTGGGGTGCAAATTGAACAGACAAATAACGGGAATAGGTACTATGGAAAATGAGTAGAAGGACCTGGGGGTTTTGAAACGTTTTTTTGTTGTTGAACATCGAGATAGAGCTACACTTATTCTAATAATTGAAAAAGAAATACTTCTAGGAACAACAATCATGTAAGATGAAATGAAACCCCATAAAGTTTTACAAAATAAAGGCTATAATCACTTGACTGTAAATCATTCTAAAAATGTTATCACCCGCTAACAGGAGCCAACACCCAGATTAAAGAATGCATTTGGTCTAGAGGTCTCGATTACACGTGTAATGAACTACATGGGTACCCGTGTTTTTACACAAAACGGGGTTAAAGCCGGTGTAAGAAAAATTCCCGTGTATACCCGTTTTTAATACCCGTTAGCAAAGATACTCAAATAATTACAACTTAAATACATTTGTATTTCACTACTTTGCAGTTCTGACTTAACGATTTCTTAACTCTCTGAACTCAATAATATTATTATATATTTATAATATTATATTGTATTATATTATATATATATTATATTATTATATCATATTATATTATTATATCATGTGTTCGCTACCCCCTAGTATATGTCGTTATCACATTTGTGTGTGTAATTTTTATTATGTTCGAGTAATTGATAATGAAAAGTAAGTATAACAAATAATACAGAATTAATTATTTATTTGCATTTTCGTACATTATAATATTTAAATATTTTAAATATCGTTTTTTACCAAAAAAAGTTGTATGGCCTAATATTATTAATAACAAAATAACAATAAACATGTATAGGTTTATAATATATATATATACATATATATATCAGTGAATTAATTAATTCACACGATAATGGTAATAACAATAATAATATACTATATAGTATAAAATAAATACAAAATAATAATAACAATATAAGATTAATTAACAAGCAGTGTGTACTATATAGTAACGCATAATATAGTGCAAAAAATAACAAATCAATCACTCACTATCTAGGAAGCTATAATAATTGTTTGTTTTGGTAAAGAAAAATCAGCATGTTTACCGTCTTGAGCGCCAAACAACTTCTCTTGGCCGTCACTATGTTTTTAGAGGTTGAGAAACATCTTTCAGAACTTACTGATGTTGTTGGTATCCCTAAATATTTCCTTGCCAAAGCAACAATTAGTGGATATTCTGTTGCAAGTGTCTTCCACCATTCTAGTGCATCAAAATAAATCAAATTTTAACTGTGGTTCTGCCAAGTAATGTTGATACTGAATGTTAGAATCAGATGTATTACAGTTTACTTCATCGCCAAACAGAAATTCAAGAGCACCGTGATGATTAGTTACAGGTGTTTCAATTTGCACATCGCAATTAATTTCAGCCATTTCGTTGATCAAATTTTTAACTTGTGTCCGAATTTCCTCTCTTGATTTAACCGTTTCATGTTCCAAGAACCTTGGGTCGAGAAAAGATGCTATTTGCCTAGAATGACATCACAGTAATTTAAAACGATCTGAAAGTTCCCTTATTACAGTGGTTCAGATATTTCATCATCTCTTATATTATGCTTTAAATGTTTTTGTATAACTGCGTTTAGAAGAGGCCTAAACATTGAACTCGAACAATATTTTTCCCCACAAAAAACAGTGGTCATAACTTGTAGAGGTTTAAGTAATTTTATTAACCTTTCTACACCTGTCCATTGGTGCTCTGTCACTTCAAATTTATGTGCCATCGCTGCTGTAGTCATTGAACGATTAGCAAGAACATTTGATATTGGGCACCTACTTTTAAAAAGTCTATCAAGCATCATAAATATAGAATTTCATCTAGTTTTACAGCTTTGAATCAAACTTTCTGTAGGCAAACTTAGTTGTTCTTGCTTATATTTTAAATATTGACTAGCTAAATTTGAATGCTTAAAATGACAAACAATTTTACTACATACTTGAATTAAGTTTTATATTTGATCATATTTTAGGGCATTGTTGACAGCCAGTTGTAAACTATGTGCGGCACATGCTAGATCATTCTTCTCTGTGATATTATATAGTAAATTAACTGCATTCAACACATTCTTTGCATTATCAGTAACTACTGATATTATTTTTTGAAAGATTTAAAGCTGTATGACAATCGTCTAATTTGTGAGTGATCAGGATGTATGATTTTGGGCACCACTGGTCTACAATAAAATGTGCAGTAACTGTTATGTACGATTCTTTAACAATTGATGACCAACAGTCAGATGTGCTACTTACACTCCTGGCATCATTTAATTATTTTTTTATTATATCTTCAACCGACAATTTTAATCCTTTGAGTGTGTTTGATAGCACCTCCCTTACAAATTATATAATTTGGTTAAGCTATGCTCATAAATTGTTTAAATCTGGAAATAAAATAAAAGGATAAGGGCATTTGATTCATGGCGATCATTTTAGCTAACGCCTGATGGATTTCTTCTGTTCTTCCAGAAGAACAAATTCAGTTTCTTTCAATGTTCTTATCAATATAAGTTCTACGTCATTTTCGGGATTGTGGTTCACGAAATTCCAATGATGAGGATGAACATTCAGTATTTAAATTATTTGAGGATGACAATGAACATTGTGTTAAATTAACAACTGTATTACATTCTTCATCTTCATAACATTTATTATCACTAGGAAATAAATTAAAGTATGACAATAATAACAATTACTTGAACCAATTTCAAAGGCATAGAAATGGACTATAAAAATTATACATTATGTATAGCGTATAATATATATTATTATTATTTATATATTTATTTATTAATATTATTGTTAACGTTATTCTAATTATTGTTATTATTATTAGGACTGGTCCAATGTGTGTGGTGTGAAAAAAGTATAAACTATATTATGTCTTGTGTTTATAAAACTAAATATTAAAAAATATTTTGTTTTAAATGATGGTCATAATAGAAAATAAAGCGAAATATATAAACATATATGGTGGGTCTGAACACGCAACATCGAGTAATCAACGTCTGAATTTCACCACTAAGCTGCGACGTTACATAATTCTAATGAATAAAATTAAGATTTTGAAGATTAAAAACAACAAAAATTAATATTGAACTATTCTACCTATCGTTTCAGTGTCAAAAAATGTAACAAAAAACAAGAGGACATATTTTAATAGGAATTTTATTATTTTATTGTATGATGTAGGTACCAAGAATTATTTTGATAGTAGATAGTTTTTCTGAAACAATTAATTTTATCATTATGTAAGGTTAGGTATTAGGTATTATTTTATTATTAATTAGGTTTTCTAATTTTTAATCCTGTTCATTTTTTATTTGAATTAGGTATTACAAATGAATTACTTACCTTGGATTTTGAGAGCTTTGACTTATATTGTGTATCAGTTTTAAATGTCTTCCAAATGATCCCGTTGATCCACCAGCAAAACTAAACACTTTGTTTGAATTATCTTCACATAGGTCACAAAAAGCTTTATCGCCTTGACGTTTGCCGTATTGCCATACCCATCTTTTAGGCCGATAGCTCGTTTTTCAAAGAAAAAATATTTATTATGTATAATACAAATGTGCTACACTTCACGTACAAATAGTGAACACAGACAAAATAATGTATGGAACAGTTTTAAAATCAACAAAAATGATTAGATACAAAGCATTCGTAGTTCATAGTACATACGTAAACCCAATGCAATAAAATTGGCGATAAGATATCTTCGTGATTGTTTATGCTCTAATCTTAAAACCAGTTTAAATATTATTAAGAAGGCATCTTACTTATTTTTAAGCAAAACTTATAACTATTCATAACATATTTAAATAATAGGTAGGTAAGTAATCAAGGGCTATACAATTTGTAATATCAATAAATAACCAACTATTGGAATATACATGGGTAATATTAAATAAATACACGGGTATTAAATACATATATATACACTGATATACACGGGCTATAATATAATTTTTACCCTCGTGCCAGGCTTCGTGTACCCGTATATTAGATACCCGTTCACAACCAAGACCCCTAATTTGGTCACATCTTAAAATGAAAATACTTTGAAAAATGCATGGATTTACATCTGGACTTTTACATATTCATCTAATTGAAGCATGGTGGAGGTGAGTAAATCTTCAACACACTTTTTTAAAATGTTTAGGTCTGTACTTGAAATTTTTTTTATAATTGGCTATTTATTTTTTATTTTTTTATTTGACAAACATTTGTTTGGTATGACGTATTAAATATATAATGTGTTTTTATATATAAAAATAGTATAGAATTAAAAATAATGTACATATTTTTAATTTGTACGTAGATCACCTGCTACACAAATGCCGTTTTATTAATTAAAACTGAATACTGGCATACTTGTTTTGATTCCTAAAATATAGTCATTATGGTTCCCAATTTTAATTGCAAAATGGAAGAAGTTATTAAATATTCATCTACCTCTATAGATGAAAAAGCAAACCAAAAAAATAATTAAATCTATAAGCATGCCTGTCATTATTACTTCTATTAGAAATATATAAAAACTATTTTATAAGCTGAGATATAGGCCTTTTGATTTAAAATTTAAGAAATTCTACAAATTATTTAGGAATATTTTAAACCTATTAATAAGAAAATCAAAACAAATATAGGTACTACCTATAAAAATAAATTCAAACAATCTTAATCTGACAGTAAACAAATCTGCTATGTTATTAATGAGATCATAGGTAAATCGAGCAAACATATGAATAAAATTATAAGATTACAAATAAAGATGGTATTGTCATTGAATCTAAAACTGAATTTTGTAATGAACTTAATGATGTTTTTGTAAACGTAGAAAAAAATTTAGAAAAAGAACATATAAATTCTGATATAATCCATTTTAATGATAAAGCAATGGTAGTATTTTTCTTAATCAAATTATTAATGAAGAGATTAGTGATTACATTGATGATTAAAAATTATAATTTTTTTATATGGTTTGTCAAATTACATTCTTAAGAACATTTTTAAATCTATTTCTATACCGTTATTGTTAATATTTAATAAGTTTTATTTCAATTTAATTGGTCATTTTCTTTAAACGTTTAAGAAATGTGTTGTAACCCCATTACTTATCAGGCAATAAATTATCATGTGGAAATTATAGACCTATCTCAGTATCATTTTGAAGTGTATCTAAAATCATTTATACAATTTTTTTTTTAATTCAAAGTTTGGTTTTTTAGTTGATTTGTTAACAATGAATGCGCTTTTTAAACTAGATAACTTTGTTGGTTGATGTATTGATGTTAGTTATAAAGTAATAGGTATTTTTCTAGATGTGAAAAATGCCTGAGTAAATCACAAGTTATTGCTAAAAAAAGTAGAATTTTCAGATATTCGTGGAGTTGCTAATAACCTATTAAAATCTTTCGTAAGTGAAAGAACTCAAATAGTTAAAGTAAATTATTGTTATAGTTAAGCTAGAGGCATAAGTTGTGGAGTTCTTAATCCTAATTCAAATACAAAAATATGTGAGCCAAAATGTGTAAAACTTGAAAAAATTATAATAAATTATTAAATCTTTAATTTCACCTTAAGTTTGTATAATACTTCTTAATTACTCCTCACCTCTGTCATAAGCATTGCATATAAAGGAAGTAAGAAAACACATTAAACAATTTACTTATATATAACATTGTTTTATTTGCATATAAATAAATAAATATATTTTTAAAAAGTAAATTCTAATCCATACCAAATGTATTTTTAATGACCTGCAATTACTAATCCGTTAATACCTTTTTAAGTCATATTAAGTTAAATTTTACAAATTGTTTAGTAGTAGATATCACAGTTTGACGTAAAAAAGGACATTGGTACCATGATCTATTAAACAATTTTCTAACCACAAATTAACCTAAGTAATTAATAGCTTCTGTTAGAAGCAATAGTAGGATTCTAGCATTGGATGGCTTCTATTTCTATTACATTTTCTGTCATATTAATTGTTGAATATAGTTGTTTATCAGTTAGGTTAGTATCATTAAATTTCATATTACACAGTGAAGTAAATACAATTCTTACCCCATTTGAATAATTTGGTTATCATCATTATTGTCTGTATCATCAATAAATTCTTGTTTGATAACTCTATTGAATACTAATTGATCGTCACACCTAATTATTGGAATAGTCAGCCCTCTAGAACTGAACATAAAAAAAATTATTATTTATTATTCAGTACTTAGGCAATTATTATTTAAATCAGATACAATGTATTAATTAAAAAAATTATATAAAATGAAATAATTTCAAAATTTAAGTTAAAATTTCACAATTGTATAATGTTTCACTGACTTATAGTGTATTTGCTTACTTGGAATTTACTTCAAATGTTCTTAATGGTTCCATACTGAAATATCCTACTTAGTATATCTCAATTACTGTGAACATAAACCATTAAAATTATAGTTATTATTATGAAATTGGTCACTTGGTGGGGAGAAGAGATTGCAGGCAAAATATTTAATAAAACGTATTTTCAGGGGAACTAATATTTTGGCACCAACACTTAAAAACTGATATTTAGTGTCTGTTTTAGATACACTTTGTTTAAAATACCAAAACAAAACAAATGTGTACACTAAATATTTTTTAAAAGATTCAAATTTTCATTATTAGTGGGCTCGCCATAATATGCTCGCACTGATCGTCATTGCCATTTTCAACTCAAATAAAAAGTAAATTCAAAATTTTAAATTTTAAAGATAAATTCTAATTTTTATTATTTAGTTGTATTAGAAAATCATATATATAAATATAAAGCACAAAAATATATAACTTCATTATAATATAATAGAGAAATATGAATAACTAGGTAAGTTGTTCTGATAGTTATATTACCTAGTGTACATAAGTGTTTGAAAGCGATTACCTAGTTATTTGAGACTGTGTTTTTTTTATGCCACGTTTAGTTGAGGTATTTAAACCGCACCAGGCAGAATTTTTAAGTAGATAATTAGATAATTAGGGGCGGCATTGTAAACTTAGATGCAATGAAAAAATTTTAAATCCAGTGGGGGTACCCAAATACTTATGGCCGGCACTGCGTTGAGTTAGGTATTCATTTTGTATTTTTGTACTATTAACCGTTGAAAAGCGATATATATTTATGACAACTCACAAAGTATTTAAATACACTTACTGCCATTCACACTATAAATGATTTAGATGGTAGAATAGATTTTAGAATGATCTAATTAGAATAAAAGGACATCAAACTATAATAATCAAATGTACTAAAAATGGTCGATTGCCAGCTTCAACCATGGATATTGATAATGACATGGAATAATGTTTGATTGCTTTGTGCACAAATGGAACAACATTGTAACAAGACTGAGTTGAAAGAACTTGTAAGAGAATATATTGTTATAATAATATTTCTACATTGCTTATAAATAATACACCTGGAGATGATTGGTAGGTACTATTCATTTATGAAATGTTACCCAAACCTGAGTTTTAAAAAACCAAAACAATTACAAAAATTAATTAAAGATGCAAAGAATCCCGATATAATATGACTTTTATGATAAATTACAACAGTTTTACATAGATAATAATATTTCTGACAGTGCATTTGTCTTAAATTGTGATGAAAGTTGTTTTCATACTGCAGATTCATCAAAACTTGAAGCTATTGTATAAAAAGCTCAACACAAAAGTATTGAATTAAGTCATATTTCAGGTGGATGTGGGTGATCAATTTTTGTGTTGGCTTGCTAATGGAAAATATTTACCACCTTTTATTGTATTCAAAGAAAATGGACAGGTGGATCCTGGAACTTTATATGCGTTTCAAATAATGGGTGAATGGAAGTGAAACTTTTTTATAACTGGTTAAATACTATGTTTGTAGAGTACATTAAATATGGTCTCCATAAACTTAATTTAATTCATGTGATATATTTTGAAACTAAAAAGGCTGTAATTTTGTTTATAATTTTTACTGTGGGTACATTGTTATTTTCACTATATATAAAAACAAAAAACTGTTTATATATTTAGAAAGTTTATGGAATAGCAAGTAAGCATTAAAGTGTAGGTACTGAATAATGATAAAATAAAGACGAATACCTATTTATTGATTAATTAAATTTATTTTAATTTGTCCCTTATGTGAGTTCAGTAGGTACAACACTTATAGTTTGCAATAGTTATTATCATTTACCTAACCCTAACGTATAATGGGGAAAATGTAAATTTTTTATGCAATTTTGAATTATTTTTTTCTCCTTAAATAATGAACTATTTTTACTTTTGATTGAAATGTTAGTTGCATTTTGTGTAAGTATAGTTACATAGTTTTTATCTAAACTAAAAAAAAAAAAAAAA
>WHPZ01574611.1:0-21648 GCA_016617965.1 Macrosiphum rosae | reverse complement strand
GAATTAATAAATAACTTTTCCGTTTTAAATGTGCTAAATACTAAATAATATTATGTTAAATAATGTCATAGTATTATAAATAATATTATCTTGGACCGTAGCAACGAGATTTATTTATTTAAAACATAAGTTTTTTTTAAAATCAATTATTTACACTGACTAGGCGCACGACCAAAGAAAGACCGCGGACAAGCTTAAGGAGAAACGCTGGTTATAGGGAATGTCCATTATTGGACCTAACCTAATTGGAATAGCGCCCATAACGAGACATACTGCAGCACCGAGGACGACGAAAGGACCATCGGTGGGCTGTCGGACCAGACAGGGACGTGACCGGCCTTTGCGTTGACCCGGATACGTTATCGTTGGGCCGCGACGACGGCTCGGGGCGGTGCACTACAACATATGCGGCCGAAAGCGAATCAGACGGCGGAGCAAGAGGATAAATATCGAGATAAATATGATGGCGGAGATAAATATAAGATATGGCATGCAACGGCGGCACTTTCAGCAGCCGAAAAAGGATTGGGAGGAGCAGGACGAGTTTGGAAATGAGCAGCCGCCGAAGGACCACCTAAAGCATATGTAACGGAAATGCTTCCCGCGTCCGGGAAACCGGCCTGCCCAGCGACGGGGTTCGTTCTGCAGTGGAGTTATGGGAAAGCGACCGGGCGAAACGGATGAGAAAAGCCAGGCTGCGGAGATCGAGGTGCATATATTATGTCCTAGTTGGTGCCGGAGACGGAGATTGTTGAAGAGGAACTGAACGAGAAGTGACGGTGAAACTGAGGGGAGTAAGAAGCGACGTGCCAGTTCCATGAGATGCGCGACAGGAAAAAATTAAACGATTCGACTACATGACAAATTACTTACATTACAACCAGGACTGTGACAAATCAACCTAACCCAAACTAAACATTACCAAATATAACTACAACATAAGTAAGTTATATAAGTAGGTATACAGTATTTCTGAAGTCTGAACTAAGAGCTTTACAATTAATCATAGACAATATTATGACAATGTCGAAAAATCGAGAGCACTTTGTTAATTTTCAGTAAAATTATAATTTCAGCATATAATATATACGATTAACCGGCGAGTTTCCACCAACTATATACTCGCCGGAACATATATGTCGCGCTCTCGGGACTGCCAACACCGTCACGCTCGCCTTACCCTCCGATCTGGAGTTTCACCGTCACTTCCAAAGTTCCTCCTGTCACCATCTCCGGGTACGGCGAGCACCTCGATCAGCAGCCCGCAATAGCTTTCTACAGGCCGAACGCCTTCCCGTTACAGAACGAACACGAGCCGGTTACACGGACGTGGGCAGCGTTTCCGTGATCGTGATCCTTTGGCAAAGGCTGATTTTCAGACTCGTCCACCAGCTGCTTCCTGATCCTGCGACCGCTGCCGCCGCTGCATGCCGTAATCATCGCCGTCGAGCTCCCGCACATCCTCTTGCACCGTCCAGAGCACTGAACCGCAATTGGCCGGAAGTTGTTGTAGTGCACTGCGTCGTCGTAGCGGCTCAACGAGAACCCCCCCCAGGCCAGGCGGCCACCGGGCGGCGTCCTGATCCGACAGCCCGTCACCTCAAAAGGTCCTCTCGTCGTCTTTGGTGTGCAGTATGTCTGTAAAAGCCGCGGAAATGGACATTTCACACATCGTCCGGTCGATGCGGTGCAGGTCGTGGGCCGAAAAGTTGCAGTTTCAGAAAAACGCATTAATGCTAAAAACAAAATTGTCATTGTTTTAAATTAATAAAAAAAAATGTACGAATTAATATTGATTATATTTTTTATTTTTGTTCATAACTCATAATAATAATATATATAACTAAAATAATTAATAAGGCTATACGGTTGAACCGACGTTAATATAATATCATTATAATTTGTACAAAATATAAACCCAAGGAACGTGAAGCGAGCATTAGGCATGTTAAATTGTTTTCAAGAAATATCGAAAGGCAATAGTTATTAGGTGTAGCACATGCGTCGAATCCGAAATCATTTTACAAAGATTTTCGACGGACTTGTATTATTTGGAAAAAAACAAAGATTTTATGTCAGCGCACGAAACGTTTTCGCCTTTCGGATAGTGTTTTGTGGTTTTCACAGAAAACAGTGGGAACATTACTCACACCGAGAGACAACTAGTAACTACACTGCAGCTGTCTATTTTAAGGAGATCGATGTAATTAATTAATGTAATTGCGTCATCATGATCTATTACTATCTAAATAATAAATAATATAAATTCCTTATGTTTAATATATTTGATAATTTAAAATTACACAACAATTAATTAAAATTAAGATTAAGTTTTAACTTACTATATGTACTTACGTATAATTCATAAATATTTTTACATTCCTTGTCTATATGAAAGAAAATATGTCGCAAAAATACTTTATAACTAATAGGATTGTGAGACAAAAAATGTAAAAAGGAAAATATTTTGCCCTCCCCTTGACAAATCCCTGCTGACGCCCTTGCAACGTATCGTATCATCCGCTGAGCTGAGCGTTAAGAGGATGTCACACCCGCATGTGTTGTTTCCGTCTTACAAAATATAGTATCCATGTATAAACGGCTTCCACATATTCGTATTTGTACCATAGACCTTATACCTTAATTAATATAACTTATAAGGTCTATGATTTGTACACACTACCTATACATTTTTAAATATTCATTCAAACGGTGTGTCCATAGCTCGCCGCCGTCGCCGCCGCAGCAACACGACTTTCTGTCCGCACTCAAGATACGCCTCCCAAGTGCCTTCAGGAGCGACCTACATTTTTTTGGCTTCGGCTCAGTGACCACTTCATCCACATCAGGGTATGTCACACTCTTTATGTAGGTAACATCCAAAACAAATGCACATTGCAAGACTGATTTTCCTAGCCGTTTAAGCTTAAAATTATTAATTTTTTTTCCATAGTACCTAACTATAATAAGTACCTTAGGAGCATTATACGGAAACTAGCACCCACCATAAGAAAATCCTAGATCCGCCCCTGGGGTCAGCTAGTAAATTATAATATTGTAATTATCTAATATTTATTAAAATAATATTTGCCATATAGGTACACACATCATAAAATATATTTAGTAAAACTATAGGCTGAACCTGAAAGGCTGTCTACGCTCAAAATCGTTTTTTGTATGCAATGATTTATCATTGAATTCAAATTTAACACAATACCCATTATACAGTGACGAGTGATATACTCAATTCGAGAACTACTATACCCACATCAGAATTCAGAGCAATTATATACATACCAGTTACTCGCACTTTAACTCTAAATGGTGAAACCAAGTACCAACCATTTTTTAAATTTTAAATTTGATAAATTTAGTTAAAACTCAAACTTCAAATACTTATAAAAGAAATTGGCATATGTATTTTAAAAATGTTTCCACTACCTACTATCGTAATAATTAGAGCTCGGATTTATATGCTTTAAAAACCAACCAAATATGCGCTAAAAATCTTAAATGTGCATAAATATTTATGCACTAGCTAAAATGTTGAAATATGAATGAAAAATGAAAAAACTGCATAAAAAAATTATTTTTTGAGCGTTTATTTAAAACAATATATTAAGTAATAAAAACGGGAATTACCACGGAAAGCATTAATAATTGCAGTCAATGGTCAATGATCGCAATCGATATTTTCTTATCTTGCCATCTTGGTAGTTGGTAGGCATATTTTATTTCACCGATTATTGATCTAAGGTCATTTTTGAGAAAACCGGTTGTACCTACAAGTATACCAATTAATTAATTTTGATATTAATGGAAACTATAAATGTATATTATTTTTTATTATATGACTGCAATAGTATATATTTCAAAAATGTATAAAAAAAATAGTGAAAAAACATTGAAATATGCACTAAAATGTGAAATATGCAATTAAAATTGTAAAATAATAAGCCCTTAAAATAGAAAAAAATGGATAGGTTAATGTCGAAGTATGCAAAAATATGCACTAAAAAGTTAAATTTTTTAAATCATATTGTTATGAAACAAATTTTGTGCTCACTTAGAATATTATACTTTCAACCAGAATAAATATGCAAATGCATACAAATCTATGCTCTAGTAATAATATATCAGGAGCCTTGTATTAATTTTTCACGCTTTATGACTCAACAAATACAATTTACATTTATGGAAAAAAACTAAAAAAATTTGAAACTGAAAATGTCTGTAAACTGTTCAAAACAAATCAAACTTTTTTGAAAATATTATCGTGTATAGAAAATGCTAATATTTACAACCAGTAATATACTCCCTGTGCCGACCCCTGTGCTATAGAGTATATTATAAGATTGTGATAGTACCAATAATGTACCATACAAGATACAACAGTACAACTGTACAAGATACCAGCATGCGTCTTTATAAAGAAAACAATAATTTGGTGCGTACTTTGTCGGAAGTATCATTCTAATTTTTTTTGGTTGTTTAGAATTGAAGTAGGTACCTAGTACCTATATAATGTTATTATGAATAACAAAATTTTAACCGCAAAAAAACATCTTTTTAGAAAATAAAAAGATATACATAGGTTTTGTGTGTTAATTTTGTTCATTTATCAGGTACATTAAGTGGAAGTAAATTATAAGCTTTAATGCCCATCGCGATACTAAGAGCCAAGAGATACCATGAATAGAATAATTTATAAATAATTTACAAATCATTACTACTGTTTGTCTGTCTGTCTATTAAAAATAATAAATAATACAAAATATATTATAGGTAGGTTATTTAATTCATAAAAAAAAAATAATAAGTTAACTGATTTGGCAACATTTCCTATTATTTTACTTATATTTAATTTTTTCAATGTTCAAAATAATGGCAATGTTTGATAGTCGATATTGACTAATTGAGTTTGTTATATAGGTGATTTTTGATAAGTTTCAGTTTAGAAAATGATATTTTAGCTGATGCAACTTTTATAATACCTATATTGGCAATGCGAGATAAATTAAGGCTGGACTTAAAATATCACATTATGATGTACCTACTATAGTAATTTTTAAATTATATATAATGTCAATTGTTCGATACTTTGGCATCATATATATTAATTAGATAATCTATTGAGAGTAATATTGCCGGTTATCTGAGCTTAAGTTTTTAGTTATTTTTTTTTAAGCGCCTGGTGTCAATGCAATTTTGGTACACAAAAATACTCTCTCCGAATCTTTTTATGTTTATTATATCATTACACATTAGTTATTAATATATGTATTTATGTGTTAAATTATTATACATAAGAGCAAAGCATAATATCTACCCATTGATATTATTTGATAACCATTAATCATCATGATTGTCGATTTACGACCATCGTTATAGTTCAATGAAAAAAATTAAAAATTTTAGGTTTTATACGTCTTACTTCTTGAAATTGTTATAAAATTCCGTCTGGAAATAAGAGTGGCCGACACTTAAGGAGATAGGGGCGTAATTAGGGGAGATTATAGGGGGATAGATCCCCAAAACTTTTTTTTTCTGATAACATTTTGATCAAAGTATTGGTAATGACCATTAATGTTTGCTAAAAACGTATATCCTCCCCAAACCAAATTCCTAATTGCGCCACTGAAGGGGGGCGTCTATTTACTTACAGTTTAGGCGTATGAAATTAAGTAAATAAATAATAATAACAATACAAATGACACAGAAACTGAATCGAATTATACAGTGCCCCTTAGATCATATTATACTATATAAGCAGTGCCCCAACGACGAAGCGCCATCTGTGAGGAGGTTTTAAAACCATGATATATCACATTATAAATGATAATAATATACGGTCGACAGACGTCGTGTCTTGACAATCTCAATGTTCTCGAGATTCGAGTGATTGCTGAGTGAATCATAGATGATAATACATAATATTATTATCTATTGTGTGAATACTGTTTTCCGTTATCTGACAAGTGCTAATGGTTCAGTCGGTTATTTATTATTATAGTTTTTATTTTGGTGTACCTATTACATAAAAATAAGTCTTTTTTATTCTTATTTTTTTTTAGTTTTACTTTATCATAGGTATTTGGTTACGTACACGATTATAAATCATAGTATTATACCGTCAGCTGTGTAGGTACCTAAATATAAATGACCATGAAACGGCCGGTATATAATCATTTACGTAATTACTACTTACTATTTGCAGTAGTATAGCTAAATAGTATTTGCTTTTTAGTTTTAGTCATCACTCATCGTCCTACATTGCAGAGAAGAACAATTCATTTTTTTTAATCTTGAACTTCTTGATACTTTTTCTTTTTGACTGATTTAACTATATCAATATGAAAATCAAAATTAATTACAATTCAATATAATAATCAAGTCTCCAAGTTAGTTAATCTCACTAGTCATACGAAAAACGGTCAACTAGATTTGGTCAACCTACTTGCCACAAGTCATTTATTCATAAAAAAATTATCAGGTTTTAATATACTTTTTGTAAAATGAGTATACCCGTGGCAATTGGGTCTACGTTTTTTGGGTGTATGAGCAATGTTGTTTTTTTGGAACTTTTAGTGAAGTATGTATTCATTTAATAATGTTATCTACCTATAGGAAATTTAGTAAAATTTGTATGATTTAAATTTTAGAGAAGATCCTGGCATAGGAAATTTGATTACGTTTTCCCAATTTTTTCTAATAGCGTTACATGGATTTATATTCACTGCAAAATGTGGTACCAAAAAACCAAGCATCAGTGTCAAGTATGTATTAATTTATATATAACACAATTATGAGTATAGTAACATATATTATAAGCGTAGGGTTATAAATCTTTTTTTTGTACAATGTTGTTTAAATATTTTGTAATTGAATCGGGCATTTTGAAAAGGGCTCATATCTAAACTCAAAAACTGATTTTCATTTTAATTTTAGACATTTTTCTAAAATTACAGACTATTATGTCATCTTATTATGTAATATAATACTATTGATTTAATAAATTTGATTGGAAAGTGATTGATTAAGTTATCCGAGATGAGTGCTTTTCAAAATTTGTACGAGGACTATAGTGATTTAAATATGAAACAGATATGGGCTCTTTTTGTTCATAAAATATCGGTCTATATGTGTAAATGAAAAAAACGTGGACAAATCAATTTTGATAAACATTTGAGATGGCCCTTTTTCAAATTCCCAATTCAATTAGACCATATAGTTATAATGCCTATAAGTTATGATTTGTATTGTTTTTTTAATTATATAGGTATATAGTATTTAAATACTGAATGATGAATACAATTGGTATTTATTAATTGCAGTTTAGCTCCCAAGTGATTTTTGGAAATTTTTTTTTGGAAACCTTTGTATTTCAACAAGTTAAGAACAATGGTGCAATCTGAATTTGTTAGTCAAACTTATTTTGAAAGTTATAATCTTTTGAAGTCCCTGATTTTGCATATTTTATGCATATGTCGGTTATTCCATGAATCTATATTGAAAAATAAATATAAGTAAGCTCACAAGTGATTTTTGCAAATTTTTTTCTGAGCTAAACTGCATTTGTTCTCTATAGTCACTTATTATACTTCATACTGCTGATAAAATATTTTTATTTTATTTAATATATTTCGTTGTGCTGTCTCAGTAAAAACAAATTGTTGGAAAAAATAAACTTGTACCATGATACAGTGAAACCTGTATATACTCCTCTTTCAAATGGACAATATGATAATGTCCCGGTTAAAAGTATAATTAATATTCAATATAATTGGTAGAAGCATTTCTATAATGGACACTTTTGATGGTCCCGTCTGTCCGTTATATACAGATTTCACTGTAGCCGTACACTTTAAAAATAAGTCAACTCTGTTGAATTAATTATTTGTGTTTTTATTTTTAAATAATTAATTTTAATTGCAGATTCATTATTTTATAATTTATATTTATTTAATTTTTTTTTTCAGAGGGTACATGATCTTAGTGGCGATGTTCTTTGTAACTAATGTTTTAAACAATTATGCTTTTGATTTGAATATTGCTATGCCACTACATATGATCTTCAGAGCGGTATGTTTATATACAAACTAATATTTATACACTTTTATATGACCAAAGATCAAAAAATCTTATGAACAGTTTAATTTCAGTTAAATAAATGTTAATGGTGCCTATAGTAATAAATTATCAATCCTAAA
Source organism: Macrosiphum rosae (assembly GCA_016617965.1). NCBI lineage: Eukaryota > Metazoa > Arthropoda > Insecta > Hemiptera > Aphididae > Macrosiphum > Macrosiphum rosae. The sequence continues at coordinate 13,438 of WHPZ01574611.1, read as the reverse complement.
TCCATTACGATTTCAAGAGTCTTTAGATTGGAATTTAATTTAAAATAACTACAGCCGATAAAAAGAATGTTTGTTTATTAGTATCATTGAGGAGAATAAATATCACATCATAATTATTAGCACCAAGTCTATAAAGACTCATGATAGTGATACATATTTTGAATGATGACATAACCACTTTTGAGATACAGTTAATTAATACTTTTATTTAAACACTTACCTTTATTGTTTAATTATTTTATACTGTACATTTAATCAATAGTTTACCAGCCTATCCTAATGAGAATATGAAATTATCCGTTTGTATATTATCATGTAGATAATCAAAACCTTTACTTTTCAGGGCTCATTAATAGCAAATATGGTTATGGGAGTGATTATATTAAAGAAAAAGTATACACTTGATAAGTTTATTTCTGTGGGCATGATCTCAGCTGGTATTACAATATGTACAATCGTATCAAGTCAAGATGTTGTAAGTGTTGCTCAATACATAATTGCTAAGTAAATACTTTACATTTTTTTTTTATTAGAAAAAAACTGTTGTGCACGGTGTTGTGCAAAACACATCAGAGTTGGAAGACTTCTTTTGGTGGTGCTTAGGTATGTATTTTTCAATATTGAACACTATAATAGTATGTTATTCAACATATTATAATTAAACATGTTTAGTAATTTAACAAAAATAATATTTTAGGAATTGCATGTTTGACTATTGCGTTGTTCATTTCTGCTCGCATGGGTATATACCAAGAAACATTATATAAAAAGCATGGTAAACATCCACAAGAAGCTTTATTTTATACTGTAAGTATTTAACTACGATAAAGAAGTGACTTAATTAAATAATATTATTTTGAAAAATATATCACAAAAAAAACAGTCTATTAATTCATTTATGAGGTTTAGACTAGTTTAGTAGTTTTAATACAATTTAAAATGGTTGTTATGAAAAGAAAAAATAGGAAAATTAAGAGTAATAAAATAATAGGCAATGCCTCAAATTTAATATTATTAATACTCAGCATTATTATAGTTTTGAGTTTTAAAACTAGTATTTTTATCTTCTAGTGGCATTTTAAATGTATTGAAGCATTGAACAATTCTTGTTGTCTGTAATACAAATGTATTTTTTCACAAGTCACGGTAAAATCAGTATTATTTATAAATTATAATATAGTGAGTATCACTCAATGAATCATTAATTAATTGAGTAGATTGGTGTTTAGAATAAATTACAAAGTTACCAAGACCGATTCAATTTATATATTTATTATTTTACATGCTTAAATATTTTCGCTTTTATGAAATGAATGGCTGATTAAAATTATTATTATACCTTCTTTGTATTAATGTAATCATATTATCTAATTAAGTTACACAATGTTTAGTTTAAGCGGTAAAAGTTCAACTTATTATGTTTATAAACTTTGACTCCTATAATTGAACTCCACCTGTTTATTATAATATAACAGTTGCAAACATTCTCAAAAAGTGTATTTGTCCATTATCTTCTTAAATTCAAAAATTGTAATTTATATTATAAAGTTTTTTTTCTAAACTCTACATTCATCATATTTTAAATAAATGCATTGCATGTAAAAATTAATATTTTATGTTTTATTGTTTTATACTTTATAGTTTTTACATCTACCACTAGTACCCATGTTTACAATCATTTTTACAACTGTAAATAATATATATTTGTTTCATTTTAGCATTTGATACCACTTCCATGGTTCCTGTTTTTATACTCCAATCTTAAGGAACATGCATTAATGGCTTTTGAAAGTGAACCATTGCCATTCATAGGATTTGGTATACCGAGTACCCTTGTTTATCTGACTGGTAATGTTTTCACACAGTATCCTTTATTATTTTTTGATATTTGATATTTTATATTTATATTTGTATGCATGTGGATGAGGGAATTTGTTTTTACAGAAGATTTTTAATACCTTGATTTTTGTGGGATATGGTATATGAAAAGGAATATGAGTTCATTTTTACCAATTTAAATTTATAAAATAAATATATTATTTTAGATTCTAAGCATAGCAATGAATGTGCAATATTTTTTTGTGTGTCGCCACCTTTTTGTGCAGTAAAAATGCTATTTTTAGTTACAATACATTTTCTGGTGGAAAAGTGATTTGGAAGTTAAATCATTAGGTCAAATGTATAAAGGAAAAAATAATAAAAGAAAGGCAACACAGGCATTTTTATTTATAACTAATTTTCGATAAAATCTATTTTGTTATTCTGTTGTAATTTAAAAACAAATAACTGTAGATTTTTTCTATAGATGTTTAAAGAAAAAATAAGCTTGGTTAAATTTTAGCTTATACATATTACACTTTTATTTTTTATTTTTATGTCAATGTAGAATGTTAATGTTAATATTTTGTAAATAAGTGCTAAAATGTAGAATATTTTTATAGGCTGGATTTGGCCATTGAGAAATACATTTTTAATTTTAACAAATCATAAAATCATCTCAAATTTTTTTTGTGATAAATTATAAATACTATGTTGGGAGAATTTATAATTTTATTAAACAGCATAATACGTGTACAATGAAAACCTAATAATCAAAGACATAGTGATCAACTACCATGTACCTAAGCGCAAATTTAAATTATCTAACAATTAAATACATTTTCAGAAAATAAACTCAAGTTAAAAACTTTCATTAACTAATATATTATAACTTGTATTTAGCTTTAATTATAAAGTGGCTAATAATAACCTTTGATGTTGAAACGTTAATCAATGAAAATATTTATAAAAAAAAGCATATGCCAAAATAATTTATATACATTTAAGATATGTTCATTGAATATTTTCTTAACAAAATTTTCATAGATATGTTTGCATCAGTTCAGTTTACTTTTTAACAACTGAATGTTCGTCGTTGACAGTAACATTGGTTATAACATTGCGAAAGTTTGCCAGTTTATTGTTTAGTATATTGTACTTCAGCAATCCATTCACTTTGTACCACTGGATTGGAACTCTTTTGGTATTTATTGGTACAGTCATATTCACCGAGATACCTCAGAAAGTACAACAAATGACGGCGCCAAAAAAGGCAACAAAGAAGTCAAAGAAAACGAATTAAAACTACCCCATTATTATGATGTTGGATTCATGGCTATTAGTCTATTACAGAATTATAATATACATTATATGTTGTTAATTTTTAATACTACTTGTTTAGAATAAATAAAAACTTATTAATTTATTTTATTAGACAATAAACAGAAATAATTTACAAACAAATTAAAAGTCTTTGTTCTAAATTTGGTGGAGTGTTGTAATGTGATTTCCTAACTTTTAAATATAATATACTTAACTCAACAATATAATAAATATAGGTCATAATAATAAAATATTTAAAAACATAACAGTGCATTTACTAAGTCTATTAGGTGATTGAGATTGGCAGCCATTTCGATCAATGGAAACCAAAATCTTTGCTAAATGCAACGATAATGTCGTGTAAACTGAAGTATGTACCAGTTACGAATCCTAACAAACCTAAGACTATAGTAATGATGTCCATGTGAAGTTTCCAATTGAACGCTCCAAATCCTTCGTCCTTCCAGACAACCATATGGCATATAGGTGGGAATATTAGGGCCAAGAACGTGCTGGCGATGGCCCCGACCAACGATATGAACAGTGCCAGATGAGGTATCACTTCCGCCGCCAAAACTATGACAAAACACAAAAATCACACATGATATGGTTTTGAAATCACGTGTCGTGATACAATAATAATTTATTATAAAACGACAATTTACATGTAGCAAAAACTAGTACGGCGCGCAAAAGATATTCGGCGAGGGCGGGCGATTGGAACGGTCCATATTTTTCTTGTACCGATGGCCATAAGATAGCGACGGGTACGTAAAACTGCAGCGTGTAAGTACAGATGATTGCGAACACCATCAGACCGACCACGATTTTTGAAAGGCTGAAAAAAGTGTATTTTTCATAGGTATCAAAAACAGCGTCATCTCATTTATAACGTGTAACCGTGTAGGTAAGTGTTATTTTTATTTTTACATGAGAGTGGGTGGGAGGTTGAGCGTGAGACTTCCTTTGACGTCGTCGCCGAACCGCCAGAATCCCACAAAGCCCATGGTCAGAATGATAAAGGTCACGATGGTCATGCCGACGTTCAACACTCCCATAGTTGACGCAAATCTATTAGGTGTTTTCATTTCCAATTGCAGGGGCAATACCTGTGAATATATGAAAATATAACCGATGTTAAATAAGATCAAAAAATGACCAGATCTGGAAATCTGGTGGCACTGTCTTCTTGGTGGATCGTGTTATTACGACGGAGTATACACTTACAAGACTAATGCCTTCGAAAGCGTAAATGGCCGTGCCGAAGAACAGGGGGATTTGCGACCAATGGGCCACGGCCGTTCTGGAGTTGAGGGTTGGTAAGTCCACTACGCAGTACGACAGAATAATGCCCAGACCAATGGCCATCGATATGTTGGCGGCGGTCGACAGGGGTGCGATGAATTTCAAATTCCTAATCATGGCGCACGACATTATGGGCACCAGAGCGAAAATCATGTGGATGTGAATGTCCAGCACGGTTCCATATTCGTCGCAAAACTGTTGGATAAAAAATGTAATTGATGAAAAACATTCGGGATACAAAGCCGAGAAATTATCCTTGGAATAATAGTAATAGTAGGTACCTACTTACTGCAAAGGAGTGGTACCTAATTAAGTCAAATTTAAGGCGGGACCTTGGATTGCATTTTTCAAATAAAGCTTACGTTTAAATAGACAAACAAAAATGTGTATGGGGGACGGAGTGGCCGAGCGGACTAAGGCGTCGGCTGCAACGCAGCCGATCTTAGTTCGATTCCTTGGCCACGGGCGGCATTTTTCTTCGGACAAGTCACGGTGTCCCACACCCGGGCATGGCAGATATCTACGGGTGCCCAACCAAAAATTAACATTTTGAAGGTTTTAGATATTTTTAGTGATAGTTGTTTTAAATAAATTCCTCCTTTATATTTTGTGATTATATTATAATTAATTTTTTGACTTTTCTGTAGTTTTAATTTTGTTAGTTTATCTTCTAAATTTCCTTTTGCCAAATTATTTTAATATATATATCATTTTTATATTTTGTATGTAAGTGCCTATGAATGTACATTGCACGTAGGTTAGGTTTTCATTTGTACCTAACCTACGTTAGATGATAAGTCTTTCTGTCAAAGATAAATCGATTGCTTATAATTATAGTTACCTAGGTAGGTATATAGTTTTTATTTCTAAGAAATTTTATGAGCGAAGTGATTGCGATCGGCTCTGACTGGCTATTGATAAAATATTTTACATTCCGAGCTAAATTCTGAAATTATCCCCCTAGTGGCCTAGTTACTTATTTTTTATTTTAATCTTTTATTTGGCGTATTTGCGTTTATCTAGTTTTTTTATCCGAGTAAATACCTAGTAATCTATCGGCAGTATTCTGCATATTATACGGCACAGCATATTACAACTGTGCTATAATATTATAGGTACCTACCTGCTTAATGGAGCTGGACACAAACAGTATGTACACGCAGCAGAATCCCAACTGAGTGATTATGACAAATACGTTGACGGTGGTCCTAAAAAAAATAGCATTCCACGGTTATTATATTATTATGATGCACTCTATCCTATGTATGTCTGCTGCACTCTGCAGTTAAAAATAACATGGATGCTTCACTACACGCATACCTAAACACGTCCGCATGCTTCTGCAAGCTCTTGGGTCCAGTCGCAAAGGACAGTTCGACAGTCTCCGAGAACGTCGGGCAGTGTTCGAGTTTCAGTCGGCTCTTCAGCTTATGAGCGACGTTTAACTGCAGTAAAAACAAATTTAATATTATTGTTTATTTTATAAAATTACACAAACATGTCGCATCATTATTTTATTGAATTACCGCAATGAGTAAAACATAATGTAAATTGTATGGTCACAGTTGAACACATTCCCGGTAGAGTTGGGGCGGGGGAAGGGGTGAAAGAACAATTTGTCGGGTACAAAATGTATTGCTAATCGATACAGTGGTGCTAAATGGTAATTTACAAGTTTTATTGGTATTGCAGCAGCCAACCAGCTGACCCCATCCTTCATATGGCAACAAACTTAATTGTCCACGTGCTAGAAATATAAATTACCCATCGCGGGCCATATAGCAATAAGCAACTCGATGTCTTTCAAAGTTGTAACTTGTAAGTATGGTGACTGCGTCGTACATGTATACTAGTTACACCATATTATATAAACCGACGTACTATTATTATACTTAATTCAGCGCCCATATGTGCCATCTCAATCGCCCACATGGCCCGTTATCGACTTTTGTTTCAACTATAGGAAAATACTACGAATGAAATTTAAAATAATATCCATTTAGGCCTTGGCATGTTCATATATCTGCCAAAAATGATAGAACTCAACCCCCGAAAATCACACCACCCGATTATGTTATTAACAGCTACCATAATAGTATTCATCGACCAAATTGAAGTCAAATCGACCGTATTAATTATTATACTTAATTTCCGTGAAATTTGAATCTACGCACCAGTATGTGATTGTTGTAAATGCACACGGTTCCAATGAAAACGGTGAGAATCGGTGCCATCAAAAGTCCTCCGTTGCGAAATGCGTCTCCCATGGCCAACATACCACAACCGATGTTGCCTTTTAAGAGATGCATTAGTGTCTCACAGTATCTGCAAACAGAGTTATTTTGTTTAAACAACGGTAAATTTGTTTTAATTTTCTACTATATTATTATGTTTTATAAACAGAAAAACAGTGCTCACGTGGTTGGATGTTCGGATACCGGATGGCCGTGCACGGCTTTGGCCACAGCTTCCACCTGTTGTTGTTGATCTGACGTGCCATTAGCCTCCACATCCTGAGTGGCGCTGTTTTTGCGAGATTTGTCTCCCATCGTTTAAGTCACTAAAAAGGAGATATGTGAATACCACATAATATATTATTATACACTTCTGAAGTTCGATTGACGGAATACTATATAATATTAGGTAAATATTTATAGAATTTTATTTGCCGTTAGTAAATTTTTTCATAATGATTAATATAGGTAACAGTGGCGTAGGGGGGTTTGGGTTTTTACCCCCCTCCCCCCCTGACAAATCTGATATTTCCCCCTGACAAATTTATTATTTATGTACGAAAACTGTAAAAAACTTGGTTTGATTTATACCTGACCCTCCCCCCCCATTTCATAATCCTGGCTACGCCACTGATGAGTAGATACATAAAATGATACAGTCAATAATTATGCATTTATGTCCTATGGCTTGATTATTATTTATCATTATTGACATTTGCAATAGACTTCTAGCATTCGGATAGTATTTAATACACATAGATTAGGTACCTAGTATAAATTATTTATTAGATTAGGTATAGTTTTTAAATATACCTACCTAATATGTTTATATCTTCTGTTATAATAATCAACAATATCAAGATAAGTCAGTTAAAATTAAAAAATAATATGTACGTTACCCCCGTTGGCTTTGTTTAATCTATATTATAACACCTCAAATGTAGACTGTAGTACCAGGTAAGTAACAGACAGGTAAGTGACTTATAACTAATTTGTATGAAATACTATTGTGTTATTTATTTTAATAAACATTTAAACGTATTTAACGATATATTATAGGAAATTTATAGCTATACCTTGTTTTAGTTAATTTATTTTTTTTTACCATATCATAATAAATACCGTCTAACGGAAACTACTTTTTATCTTCATCTGATACTATTGCTCACTGAAAACTCAACTTTTGTTTTTAGTTAAATAGTATAAAATCTTATGAGTTATGAGTATGGTGTGAAGTAAATTAATGTTGTACGTTATTTAGGCGTCTTCTGTTGGAAATTTTAATGCACCTATGCAAATATTTGTTTTGCTTTTTTATTCAACATATTGTTTAAAACACCATTTGAACAGTATCATCGTTTCAATTGACTGTTTAAACACTGTAGTACTGTATTAAGAAATAATTTGTCGGTAAAAATGTCAAGGCAGCCAAGAAATATCGATATTTTATACATAAATTACGTTTGACGTTAAAATAATAGATGATAATATATATTATATATTTTAATATCTTATTCATCATTGAGTTTGTGGAGCTAAATATTTATTTTCATTGATACGAATTTTAGCTTTTATAGCACAACAAGTCAACAAATATATACATTGAAGATGACATAACGATGTAGTTTTACATTAAAAAAGTACATTAAAAAAGTATATAAATATGATAAACTATAATAAATAAAATAAAGTCGTCACATAACGTTTGGTAAAACGTATTTTATTTTTATTTCATTCTCTGTTGTTAATTCGGTAATCATTAAGCACCAGAATCAAATACAAATTTATTACTTGTGCGTGTAAAACAATAATAGTACAAACGAATCAGTTTATTAATATAATTGAGTGTGTGTGTGTTTAGATTAACTGGTTCACGAGGTCCTTTGGTAAGTGAATCTATTAAGCTAACCTATCCAGCTACACAATTTGATATATATATTACATATATATTCACATATACGGTATATGTAAATTTGTTATTATTTTCTATACCTATGTTGGCTTAATTTATTGAAACGCTGTTGGAACTACAAACCATATAAAGTCGTAAACTATTATATATTTCCGAAATCCTTGAACTGTAAAAATTCGTGAATTTTTTGTTGAAAATATGTAATTGATAAAATATATATTTAAAAATGTTTAGTAAAATTAAAAATATTTAAGTATTAATATTATTTTTTTAACATTTTGCTTTAATAACCTCATGAAGATTCATTACCTCGTGGACTTTGTATTTTTGGATTTATATTTTCATGTATTGGTGTATCTTAACAATAGTGATACACATTGTACCTTTACCAAAATGGACACAGCATGTATTTATAATTTAGCTTATATAAGTAGTGTATACTATACACTGTCTAGGTAGGTCCTACTGCAGCACCATCTTTAGAGGTTTTTGTATTTATAATCTTTCAATATTACGCAAATTACATAGTAAAATAAGCTTCATGCAAACTATTTTTGGTAGCTATTAATCGCTGGTTATAAGTATACGTTTATAGATAGCCTTTAGGGGTTAAAAAGCATATTATCTGTGTAGGTATGAATCTTTTCGATTTTTTAAAAATTGTATTAATGACTTAATTATTATTGCCTAATTTATTATGGCAATATAAGTTAATTGTCTGTAATAAATAATAATATTTATTAAAGTCGTTTAAGAGCAGTACCAATGCCACGGCCGAGGTCACGGATCCAGTTCTGCTTTAATTTAATTTTAACGATCTTTATACGATATCTGGTAACAAAATTATTAGTTTTGCCGTTTTAGATCTAGTGCACTAAGAAATACGATTTTGGCGTTTCAATTATAAGTTATAATGAATGATGCTTTTTGTTTTCGGTCTAGAAATAAATTATACTAATAATAAGGAGTGGCAATATTCTTGTCTATTAAACATTAATGTCGGTTTCGAAGAATTTAAATTTCTTTTATTCCAAAGTTCAAAACGAATGAAACTGTTATTTGGGTGGTTATTTGTTTGTATAATAAATAATTATAACATAATTATATGTATTATTTTTTTTCATTCCGTAAACTTTATTTTTAAGTTTTTAATATTTTTAATGAATCCTATACCTTCGTCGTTAAATGGTGCTTATAAATTAGGTACTGCCATTTAGGTTATTTTTATTTTAGCTGAATCGTTATAGGTACGCGCGAGTTTCAATTTACATTTATAATTTTATACTGTATATGTTGTCTCTATAGTGTCCGGCGCTTTGTCATTGATGTTTTTCATACACATTTATTATTCCATACCCGAGTTGATTGGACTGATTAATATTCAATCCATCCACTCACACGACCTGCTCACGTTCTTTATACGTATACGGTATACCTATGTGGCTATCTCCTATACGCATCATATTATTTTAAATTGTCGTTCATAGAAATAACATAAACGAGATAAAATAATATAAATCTAAAATCACTAATAATTTGTACTAACGTATTTACACGCTTTAAAAATAGTTAATAAATATGTATAGGTAGGTAATGCAAACAAACAAAAACATAACACTCATGATTCACCTGTAACATTTACTCAAAATGTGAGTGACTCGTTGTTTATATTATATACTTGTTAATCGATTGCCGCGTAAAACAGTAAACTAATAAGACGTATTTGAGAATCTTAAATTGAAATACGCCTTTACCTATAGGTTATATTACAAGTCTATTCAGCATTTCAACTTGTACAAAACAGTGTACCTTTACCTATAACAATGTATTTCTTATTATTGTATGTTCGTCTATTATATTTATTTTACATCGTATACTACATACATTATACCTATACATTTTACTGCAGTTAAATGTGGGATAAACAATGTATTTTTTATCTAATATTATTTATCATAAAAGAATTAACCAATAACATTTATTTCGATTTCTAAATAGTAAACGAATACCACTAGTAGATAAATTATGTAGAATATAGATATAAAAGTGGTTGGAACGTGTGTATAATACTAATTAGTTTATAGTCATATAAGTACCTACTGTGGGATACACATTGTCAAATCTAAAATGTAATAATAAATATATTGTATACTTAATAGGTAGGTACAATTTTATTATTGTCTTCGGAATATTCAAGATCGACCATTATGCTTCACTACCTACTGTCATCGTCTACTCTAACGGTATCCGTGTGCATATCGTAGATGTCTCGTTCACTCTTAAATTTTGAAACGGGGTCGAGTGTTCGCAACATCATTGCATATTTTATTTTTGCAGGTTTTACTTTTACTTAAGCGGGATGATATCCAAGTATCCAATTATGTGTCTACTTATAACTTCTATAGTAACTGCATAAATACTGACATTTATAGATATACATACATAGGTAATCTGTATTTTATCATTATTGTGTTTATCGACGTGTGTGTGTGCAAAATGAGAGTTTTAGATATCGACAGACACAGTCGATACTCGATATTCTTGTGGCGAGTAACATTAGGTATAACCAAATATATAAAAATTAAGTTACATTTCACTTAAATTTAAGGTTTATTTATTTTTACTAACAAACCATTCGGTGATTTATGACGAGAATAATATCTACTCAGTACTCACGATGTTAGGCCGTGTGGAGTATTGACGAGTTTAATAGGTGATCGTAGGTGTATATTGGTAAGGCACGGTCGGAATTCGTTAGTTTCCAAAGATAGAGCGGCAATAACGTTTCAAATGTAATTTCCTGGTCCCAGAGATGCACGCATTGTTTTTCGAATGCACACCGATAATTTTTATTGCGCAAACGATAAAAATGTTAATTTAATTGTAAAGAAAAAAACACCGACCACCTCACGTGATGGAGTTAGGTAAGAAACGAAATAACAACCGGCCGATTGAAATAAAAAAAAAACAATATAGGTACGTAAATCGATCGTAAACGATGTGTATTCACATTATTATTTATAAGAACGGAATAAAAACATAAGACCGAAAATGACGAGATTTCGCGTGCATATATATTTTTTATCTATGTAATTATGCGTGTGAATAATATGTTGTTTTTATGTGCGGAAACTTAAAATCGCGTCGTCGCGGACTGTACTGCGGCGCGTCCAGACGATGTACGCGGTATGTGTACCGTCCGCCGTCGGGTTTCGAACTAGAATGAATGGGGCATGGGCGCACACGGCACACGTCGTGAAACCAGTTCAAGTAAGCTTTCCGTCGACGTGCGCGTGCGCGCGTAAGTGCCACGATGGTTGATTTAATAAATTAGCAGTAATTCACACATTATACACATTACATATACATATACATATGATATACACCGGAGTTATTGCCATTATTATGATGTGTCCTATGATTCCTCTTCACTTCCCTCCCGACGAAGGGATACCGGAAGAACTCCGGTCACCACGTAATGTTTTCCAGCGTCGCGTCGTCGGTAGGTACCGGTAACGATATAATATTATGTCCAACGTCGATATTATATTCCCTTAACCCGAGAGGGACGTTTAATAATGACAGATCATTAACCGTATGATATATATATAGCAGAAGCAGAAAGATCTTTCAGCTACCTAGTTGAGATTATATTCGTTAAAAACTTGGTATACGCAGTGGTTAGGTTAGGTTAAGCCTCCTAAAAATAATAATAATATATAATATATAACAATTTATAAATCATTTCATGGGGATTGCCCCCCCCCCCAAACATTTTTCCTATTTGCACCACGTACTGGATAGACATCGACGTGTATTAGATCTAATTATAACATTTACATTCACGTGCACGAACAATAAAAATGTAATATTTTATATATCGCTATATATGTATACCTAAATCATATGTCTTTTTCTTTTCATCATTATAAGAGGGCTGAACTTTTTGCTCATTACTTGGATTTGGCTACAGCATATATTAGGTAGGTATCTATATTGGTTATAGGAAGTACCTTAGCGCAGTGGTGGTCAAACGTTGGGGGGGGGGGGGTTAATGCCTGATTTTACCGGAGTATGTCGATTGTGTCCCAGACGCAGATAAACTATTTTTTGCAAACATTATCGGTGTTCTGATTGCGTCTTATTGTATAGAAGGTAAGCGTTAATGTGACATATTAAATCTAATATATTTGTCATATATAGTGTGCAGGTATATTTAAACATGAATTGGTTTTTACTTGATGATTATCAATCTTATAGATTTACGATCACGTAGCGATTTAGTACGTCAAGTGCCTTAGAGTCGAGAGATACTTTAAAGTTTATAGTTTATATTGAAAATTCAAAATGAATACTCAAAGTATTAGTGAAAGTATTAGTGAAAAAAAATAAAGATACATATTTGGACTTAATTTTATTGGTTTTTGTATTATTATTATTTTATAACACTGATTAGAAATGTATTATAGGTACTTAATTATTTATTCCTATAAACATATTTGGACTTAATTTTATTGGGGAACTAGAAATGTATTATTTAAATTATTTAATAATTAAAAAATAATTACTAGTTATGACTATTCGTTTTCCAATATATCAATCTTAGAACTACGAATGTATTCAATAATCATTACTAAAATCATATTAAAATAAAGTGTAATTTAATGCTTATATATTATACAATAGGACGCAATCGGAACATAAAAAGGTAAGAAAAAATAATTTACTTATCCGACTTGTGGACACAATCAACATACTGAAAAGGTATAAAAGGTTAGGTTGGGTAAACGGGACGAAATCGGATGACGCTCGATTTTACCTCGACTGCTGAGTAACTAATGGCTAC
>WHPZ01574605.1:0-36136 GCA_016617965.1 Macrosiphum rosae | reverse complement strand
TGTATCATTATTATATAAAAACATTTTATACAATTTTGTGTTTATCGGTTTAATATTTTACTAGGACCTCAAATAGTTTTTGGAGTTTTAGAACACTTTTTTTCTTTCAAATAAATATGTATTATTTTAATCGTTTAGTTTAATCACCTCTTTGAACAAAGAAACACCACCGAATTAAATCCATAGAAAATTAAAATTGGCACCTCATGACTTTTTCTCTATACTTTAACCGAATTACATCACCCTGCAGGTATAATCGTAATATTAAGGAAATACAATTTCACGTGTATACCGCAACGCGACGTGTGTTTGTATTTTCGTTAACCACATATTTTTTCCTTTCAAAAAAACATTCATACACCTACGCTAACTCTTATTCGTTTTTTGACACATTCAAATGTGTCACTTCACGTTAGATTGGATTCGAGTTTCCCTACACTTTATTTTCCCAACATTTTTTTAGTCGCGGGCTCTTGGAAACAGTTTTCACGATAATTTCAATCAACTCTTCCAGAAAATATCCATTCATGTGCACCTCAAAAATAATATTTCCACGGATTTAATTTTCTCGGAAATAATAGTAATAATAATAATAAAACAATATTTATATTTTAATGCAGCATTAATATCACTAGATCAGCCTCTAGGGGACTACCGTTATGGACAAAAATAAATTAAAAATGGCATTATAATATATTATTATAACTCGCACAGTCAAGCACGCGTGCACACACACACACCCTCTGCAGTATAAAAGTGTAAAGCCGATGTGGGGACGGATAGGGTAAAATATATTTTTATTAGACTTTAACCCCGAACTTAAACTCCGATGTTTACTATAAAACACGGGCGTGTCGCCTTCGCATCTAAAATGTTGTCTACATGGCCGAAAGTCGTAAAAAGTAGAACCGTGCCCGCCCGACTCGGAGGTTTTACAACAGTGTGCGATTTTACCATCGTAAAAACGCAGAAAAAAAGTATCCAACCGTTACGATGGTCTTTACACTATATAATAGAATACATATATACATGTGCATGCATATAGTGCATACATATACATATTGATAATATATATGTATACATTTATAAGCTTAATGATATTAAAACCTATTGGTTCCCAAACATGGATGCGATGTATAACTCACAATAATAATTACGACCGTATTCGGTTTTATATTATAACCCGAAATAGTCGTACATATTTTTCGCAATATTCGTCATTCCGTTTATTAGTGTTTTGAAACGCTTTTTTTTTTTGAACGAGTTCAATAATTGTGCGTCACTGTACATAAAAATGCTTTACTGTTGAAAAAATATTTTTACGACTAAACTAATGTTTTCGATAGGCTTGAATATTATTGTTTAATTAAATTATTTCTATGTGCATCGTCAAAAGTATAATGTTGAATTCAAAACGGGTCATTAGATCGTTCCGCTTGTTGTTATATTATATACCCTAAAATACAATGTTTGAGTATCGTCGGTAGTATTATGTCATTATGCCCATCATACCCATCAATTAAATATTTGTAGTAGTAATAATATTATACTATATTATTTTGGCAAAATCGATTTGATTCTTAACCACTGATTAATGGGCTAGGCATAATGATAACAATACAATTTACAGCATAATATACTCGGTGGGCCGTTATAATACTCCGATGGTAAAATGTCGTGTTGGCAGAAACGTTTTTTATTTTTTATGTATCATAGCGATGATCGTAGACAATTTTGTAATAAAATATTATGATTATACGCTTACCGTGGATTTATAATGTCTAAGAAATAAAAAAAATTGCCTAAATGGCCTTATGAAATTGCTTTCTAAATGGTCACAATATGGAGAGTATAATATATTTATATAATAACGAAATCAAAAATTGTTTATCCTAATAACCCGGGCTCTTAAAAATAAATAATCTATTTATAAAAATTCAATATAAAGAGAGAGAAAGAGATAGAGTGAAGTACTTGACCGACATTGTATGACTATATCACCATTAATGGTTTAAAGTTCACACTCGTGTTGATGATTTATATGTTATTATTATAATTTTAATGTATTCTGATTTATACTAAATGATTTGTACTTGACAAAACTGTTATCTGGAATGAAAATGAAATTATATACCATCGTATAGTGTAATATTACAACATAGTCGTGTCCATGAAAATGTATATCACAAAACGTTAATGTATATCACAAAACAAATTAATTCTATTGAATTACTTAAAATTTCATAGAATTTTATCAGAAGATTTACACGTTGAAACGAAGATGAAATTTATGTTGTTTGTACACACAAGCTACTATTTTTCGTTGTAATAATTATAACTAAAATATTATGCTCAATTAATAAAATTATAAAGCTCTAATGAACTATTAATTTATTTACAGGATGCATGTCTTGACATGTACAACCGAATTAGTTTTTACATTTTTTTTTTTGTATTTTTATCAATTTCGCAATTAGTTTATATTATACTATTGTATTATGCAGTTTTATAAAGAAGAGTAGATTACTGATTAGACATTCGTTTGCATAATTATTAAACTATTGATTCAACATTCAATATTTTTTGATCAAAATGTTTTACTTCAGGGAGTGCCTATTAAAAAAAATTAAATTTATAATAAACGAAAATAATAGAATATTTTATTGTTTAAAGAAGTGTTACGAGTGAATCAGATATATATTAAAACGATACGAAAATAAAATGAGAAAATTAATGTCTGACGTTGAAAATAATCACACCGTATTAATAATCCTGCACCTATAAATAATAATGTAATTGATACAAAAATTATGAATGAAATACATAACGTCATAATAACACGCACGTGTAAAAAGTTGAACCGCAATCAAGTGATTACTGATTAATAAATCGAATATTATGATCTTATAGTAATATTACTCGATATAGTTATGTTTTTAAATTGCCTATAACGTGTAAGTCGCGGAAACCACATTTTTAAATATTATTTATTAATGTATAATTTGTAAGTAATAAGTTTACGTGCACAATATTATCATCTCTTTGACGTATTCCTCCTGTAGGTGCGGTAGGTAAATTGAGGTAGATACTTGCTTAATAATAATTCGTTTTATAATCTCTTGGAAATTGAACGCAAAACTCAAAAGGACCCAGCCCGTTGTAACAACTATTATTATTATTAATATTATTATTGTTATTATCATTATTATTATTATTATTATTATTATCGCAGAGTCACCCGACGGTGTAGTAATACGATTTACGGGTGCTTAATGTGCGTTTATCTCGTGAAATAATACAATATATTATAAGTGACTCTTCCACGCGGGGGCGCGTCTAGCGAAAACTATTTACCTATACCGACGATGACGGGCTTGTAGACTAAAAACTTAAAGCGGGTGGGTATAATTCGTTCTAGTAGGTGCGCATCGTCTCTATAATGTATAGTTTTCTAGAAAAATATTTGGCAGAAAATCGAGGCAACGGTTTGAGTGAAAAAAAAAATAAGGGAAAGGTATCCATAGTATAATACTCGTATCATTTACTTTTATATTATTAATTATTATAATAACTATAGTGATTCTTATAATCTGTCTATGGCACATATAAAGCTTATAATACCAATCCGCTATAAAATAGTACTTAACTACTCACTGCGAAATTCGTTCGATTATAAATATAATATACAGGCTGATTCGCCAAGGATGCTCACCTCTTTTTTTCTTCAAATAAATTTCTTCAAAATTTAAACTTTAAATTGTTTATATAATATTCCTTAAAACCATATTTTAAAATTTCTGAAATTGTTTGTAAACCTTAAAAATGACATGTGAAGTATGTATCATACTTCTAATTTTCAAACTAGAATATTACTTTTCGATTCTAAATTATTTGTCGAATATTTTTTTTTGAAAATTGTGACGTATCAAAATCAAAATTTGATTACTAGTTTTGAGTAGAAGAGCGTGATTCCATTTAAAAAACAGAAGGTTTTATATCTAAAAATCATTCAAAAAATTTCAAAAATGTGAAAATATTGCACCCCTAGATAAAATATTTCAAATTTCCAAAAAAACAAATATTGAATACTTAACTGTATTGTTGGAAAAAAAATGGGGGTGAGCATGTTTAGTGAATCACCCTGTATATATGTATAATATATGTACTCAAGTAGATTATAATAATATATGATATTAAATTACACAATACGACGCAACGTAGCTATAACACGGCGTTATCGACCGCGTTTTGGGATTTTTTTCTCTTACGCTTTCTCTCATTCCCTGCATATAGAAGTCGTTTGCCGTTGCTTTTTCATCTTTCACTTGCCGTGTTTCGTTTTTCGTCGCTACACAATATTATTATTTATTTCCAAACGGACTTACTGACAGACGGGTGTGGCGTATAAGTATTACTATATGGGTTTAGTATACCACCTATAGTCTATATGACTACATACGTATGGCGTCGGGACGTCTTATGCGTGCACACACGATTGCTACAGACGGGCGCCCGGGTGTCGGCGGCGGTAGTGGTGGCGTCGACTAGCCATGCAGAGCCACCGGCAGGAGGGTGGTTATCGTTGGAGGGGATGTAGGTGATGTGTACTGTGTAGGACATGGCAAAAATGCGAATGACCTTTTTTTTTCCTTTTTATTNTTTTTTTGACAGAATTAATAGGTAGTATTGTTTTTTTTTTTTTTCACGAACGTGCATATAGTGGGATAATAATATGAATAATTTAACGTTGTCTGCACGCGGAAAAAAAACCTGCCTCGTACTATTATAATAATATGTGTGTCGTGTGCGCTCGTGAGTGTGCGAAAGAGTAATTTTTTGCGTTATTATATTATTATTATTTTTTTTTTCGCCGTCATATATTATTTGCTTTCGTCCGCCGAACAAAACCGGCTGCGCTTTTGAGTTTCGATCATATCTCTTGGGTCGGACACAGGATGACGTAATGCGCACACATTGCAACCGGCAGCGACTTGCTGCAGGTCTGCGTGTGTGCATATAATAAAATAATATATTATATTATGTTTACTACGATACTACTTCACCTGCACCGTCTGAAAGTCGGCTATTATAGTGGAGTGTTAGTATGAGTGCCCGCGCGCCCGTGTGTGTGTGCCGACTGGTTTGTTGCCAATTTTCTGCGTCCCCTGACCTTTACAATTCGATAATAATAATAATAACACCATAACGCGTGATTTCTACCCTTACAGGGAAAAAAATTCACGTCTAGATTTCCCCTTTATTAATTATACAGTAGTTTTCAACCCCTTATGTATATACTATGGAATAAATACAATATATTATAGGTACTACAACAACTATAATATTATGCAGGACCGTATACACAGTAGGTACTTATATACACATCATCATAATACAGTTACGTGTGCTGCACTGCTGCAGTATAAGCACATTTATTATTATTATTATTAGTATCCTCCTTCTATATTATTATTTAAATATTCGTATATTACGCAATTTGCCTCCAGCTTGTATATTATTAAACATGTTTAGAATATCCGAAACCGGTTCGATATTTTGCCGGAATCTTTGTCAGACAAAATATTGCACATGGGTGGTTATAAAGTGTATTCGCACTTCATTCCTACCTCCATAGTCGTAGCAGCAGTATTGTAGGTGTTTCGATCATCAGTCGAGATCCAAAATCGCGATAATGGTATTTGTACATTTCGAAGAAAAAACAATAATCGTAAAATGCACATTATAGTGAATATTATGTTACTCGAACAATGAATACATTTTTTTGCTTGAATTTCTTACCTGCTTTTATTGACGAGTCTCAGAAACAACGGAATATTTACCGTTTATGGTGTATCGTAAATATTAGTTGAAACGTGACAATAGATAACTAATAACATTAAAACTTATCCGATTTCCACCAGGTATATAATATTATTACCCAAGTCAAGGAGAAATTTGGTGATAAATAAAAGTAATAAAAATATGTTCACGATGAAAAAAATATTTTAAAAACTATAATGCGATTTTGATGTTGGTTATAAAATAATATATAAGCAACTGCTAAATACCTCTCTGAGTGCCAATTATTGTTCTTTCTGTAGCATATCCGGAAATAAAAAAAAGAAACCCAGATAAAGATATAGCTGGGAATAAAGTGTCAAAAAAAGAGAATTGAATAATATTCATCCGAGCTTTTCGACAATTAGTTTATGGTTATAATTTAAAAGATATTTCTCTTGATGGTCGTGATAAATAATTGTCGAAGTAACGTTTCAATCAAAACAAAAATAGGAGTATAATTTTACGAGAGAACAAAATTGTTTTTAAAAAACGACCACTTTATTTTCAATACAATTACAGCACAGTTATTCCTTAGCTGTAAAAACGGCTCGACAAATACACACGGGATTTCGTTTTAATATTCGTTTTAATATCTTTGTCAGTTATTTACGAAGGAAAAATATATTCGTTATAAATATTATTATTTATTACCGTGCATCTATTAAAAAAATGTCCTTAGAATAAATACGTTTAACAATAGAGTTGTGTTATCTCGTACGTTTTACGATCTACAATATTGTATTATCTTTGCCATTGTCCTATTTTAAAATAATATTATATAGCTGTTCGATATCCTTTCAGATCTTTATTTTTTTCTGAAATAAATAAACACTTATGTACATACATATTAGGTATTACATATTATTACGAGTTGTGACCTTATGACTTTTAAGAATATATATTTGTATATTATATATCGCATAATGTTATACAACAGTTTTAATTTGCATCAATTATTCGTCTAGTGTAAATTCGCAGTGCGGGTAAAAAGTTAGAGCAGGATAGATATATAGTTATCATAGGTGTATAAGTATATGTATAGTTATAATACCTATAATTAATACTTTATTTTCTTATGATGTACCTATATCGTAATTTGAATAACGCAAAAAATATAATATTAATTATGTTTGTTTATTAGAATGTGTGGTATCTCACCTACACGTTAGTAGTCTAGAGTTGAATAACGTGCATGTCATTATACAGCGTGAATATTTATTAATAATCAACAAGTGGAATTAATTAACCAATGACCAAGGCTCGGGCTGAAAATAAAGCTTAAACGTTTTATCTTTCTTTTATAATATACCTAATAATATGTTAGTGGTCATCGCTTATCTTTGATTGCACATATAAAACAGATTGCGTTTCGCCAAAACCGCTAAAACGATTAATTTTTAATAATATTGTACAAACACACACGGCGTATTGGCGTGGTGTATAGAATTATCAAATAGGTACATAATATTGTAATATTATCTACCTATTAATAATATAATTAGTTACCTAACACATTTTTTAAGCTTTGTAACTTTTAAAGAATATACCTATTATATTATGTAAATTATAATAATATTATACTCGTCAGGAACACTCAGCGAATTCGTAACCTGTGTTAAACAATTTCGACCACAACACGACTCTCTATGTAGGTACCTACAATGGTAGATAAATATTTAACGATAGGGTTGTTATATTAACTGCCGCAGTGGCCCTAATTATGTGCATCCTTTCTATGAACCGCACACAGGGATCCAAGTGTTAATCACCGAGATAGGTACCGGTGACGTGAAGTGCTGTGCTACGTTTTAAAGGGCGTGCCAGCTGCCAGTATAAGAGAAACAGTTTGCAGGGTAGGTATAGTCCCAAAATAATATTATATCAAATGAATTGCCTACTACAGCAGTTATAGTATGGTTGTCTATATAGTTATTGTTCATTGGGATTACTATCCTGGCAAACTGTAGCTACATTGGATATATTAATTATAATATAATTTATGCATAAGTACTTACAGGGTGTATCCGGAGAATTTTACGGTTTGAATAACCTTATTAAAAAAGTACACTATTGTCAGACACGCCAGATACATTTCGACATCAATGGGTGCCTATAACACACTCGATAGCATATTATTGTTATGTGCAATGTTTGGATTTCGATAATATATCTCAATGGTTTTGTTTTTCGTTCTAAATTTCGGCGGGATTAAATATTAGTTTTTTTATCTTTACACAGACATAATATAATATAATATACAACATTTTAAAGTCTGAAGGTGTTATTGAATTTGATTTCGACTATCGACTAAAACCGATACAAGTACATTATTTCGTGTAAAACCATTTGTTGCTTTCTATAAATTCATGTTGTTCAACACTATGTGAATACTACTAAATTAATATTTCAAACATATTTGAAGTTTGTGTTTTCATTATAAATTCCCGTGTGCAGTAGATAACGTATAGCATGAATGAGATCGTGTGGGTTTATTATTATGCGCTTTGTTTAAATCTAAAATCCTCATTAGCCGTCATAAACATGCTACACACGTAAAGTTATTAATGATAAACATTCTAAAATAACTATGTGAAATTAAATAATGCGATACAAGGCATTATTGTCCGAAACGTTTTGTGTGGAAAATTAAAATTATCGCATCATAGAAATAAAGAGAGGGGAAAACGTATTTAAAATTATACGATGCTGCTCAAATTTGATTATTTTAACTGATTAAATGTAATCATTTATTATTTTAAATGGATACAATACAATTTACGCTGCACAGCTCCACGATTAATCAATTATTAGTTTTGCATTACGGTTGCGCCGAGAGATGGGAATTAAATTAAACAGTAAATATTGATAAAACTCGTTGTCACTATAACTACAAAGGTTTAAATAATAAAAAAAAATAAAAAAATAGCAGCAGTGAAGTTAATTAATTAACAAAGTATAATTCTGTAATAACTTTTTGTTTGCACACATTTAATCGTTGAGCTATAATTATAATATAATGTATATGTGCTGGTAAGTATGACTTAAGGGTTTTATAAGATATATAAATTTACACATTGCAGTAATATTTTATTATTGTAACCGGATGTAGATATTATAATAATAGTTACCATTCATTTATGTACAAATTATATTTTATTCAAATTATTTTTTTGAGAGTTAAAGTTTAACATCGTAGCTGCAGCAACCCAATACAAATTATTTTTATAACCGTTTCTGACTGGCACCAGATACACGCAAAATAATATACGGATTAAATGTCATCAAATTAATTATGGTGTCTTCGGCTGTCGTATTATTTTGTGTACTAATGAATTTTAAATACGATTCTTTGCCAAATAAAACGAAATGCTTGTAGTACCGTGTAGTCACGGAAAACCGTAAGAAGGAGTGAGAGAGAGGCGTACCAAAGACGATTCTAGATCAATACACCCTAATAATAATGATTGTGCTTCGAGATACAATATACATATTGTAGTGACTCTTGTTCGTCAATAAGGGTGGCTGACACGCTGAAAAAACAGCTTCGACTTTGTTTATTTATTAACTGTATTATACTGCAATAGGAGGGGGCCCCGAAGAATTCCCTTTTCCATAATTAAAATTTTCCAAAAAAAGTATTTATCGAAATAGAAAAATGATGACAACGGCTGCGACTTGGATTAAAATACTTTACTCACGAACCGTTATTACTTATTACTAAAAACTTATTAGTAGGTAAGGTGTGTTATAGTTGTTATACTTATCTGTATAGTGTATATAGAAGCTGAACTTTTTTTTTCTATTATATTAACACTAGGTTAAGAAGACAATAAATTGACTTAAATGAAAAAAAGCCTATTTAATCAATGATTATAGACTTTACATTAACATTTGTCGAGTATACCAATAAACATAAATATATACCTAATCTATATAGTGTATATTGTAGGTATATAATGTGAACATTGTGGAATTTAATTGTTTGCCTTCAGTGAGAGTTGTGCATTCATTATAATATGTCTATATTATAAATATATATTGCCGCAGGCGGCATTTTTCTTCTGCCAAGTCACGGTGTCCGGAGAACAAGTGCCGGTATCCCCCACCCGGGGCATGGCAGAAACCTACGGGTGCCCCATTAGAAATTCTGCCAAAACACAACACACACGTGTACCAACCTGCCCAACCTAAAAACCCAACAGTTCTTTTCCCACACAGAATGGCCTATGTTGCCGCGGGTTATCCAAAATAAAAAAAATATATTGTATATATTATGTTATTATACTTAACTATAACGTTTATCCGACTAGAGGAACGTACAACAAAAAAATAAAGAAGTTTTTAAATTATGAAAACGTAACAAGTGCAGCTTGCTATTACGACACAACTTGAGATTTATTAAAAAGTAACCCAATGTCCTAAAGTCAACGATGACGGTTATTATTACGAGCATTTAGGGCCACTGCTGCGAACATTAGACGACCGTTTTTCGGTCGGATTAACAATAATTTCGTTTATCGTTGGCGTTTAACTATACATACTTAATCGTCTTTAGACTGACGACTGTGAAGATCCTCCGTCGAACAAATATAGTACCTATTCATGACATACTAAAATTACCTACGTCATTCGCTGCTAACAATAATCTCTCTCGTTTAAACTTGGTAATAACCACTGCTCTGCACGTATATACTTTATTTATATGTGCCTACTGCGGATTTGGTTTATTAAATAGTAAATTTAGTATCTATAAATCAGCTGGTATTATAGGTAGGTTCGCCGTACGGCGTTCACGGGAAATTATATACAACGTTTTCCGTGCGAGCGCCTCAAAACCATAACGAATATCCATAACCATAACCATATTAAATATCCAAAGTGGATGATAACCGTGAATTATCACGTTGGTGAACCTAACTCCACTCAGTAGTTAAAACAGTGGCGTTATTTTTGAGGGAGTGAGGATGGTCATTTGCCTTTCCCTCATTTTACCCAGCCATGTAAGGGTCGGTTTCGAACTAGTTAGCCGCGCGCCGATGAAACGATTCTTTCTAATATGTGAACAATTATCATGTACTAATATAATAACTCCTGAACTTTGGTAATAAAAATATTTAGGTAAATAATTAATGGTACCCCAACCTAATCTAATACACATTTGTGAAAATGGGGAATAGTCGAGGAGACTATTAAAGTGGCCTATACAATTATAGGTATTTATCAAGCCATTCACGTTAATTTTTGAGCAACATTTTCCTAAAAAAATTCGGTAAAATTGTGCCTATGATTATTAATAAAGAAATGTACAGTTAAAATATTCAATGTAAATTGTATTGAGTTAAATGTAAGTGGGAAGTAGTGTGCGTTTTTTTCTCCAGTAAAACTTTTTCACCCCCCTTTAAAAACTGAAATTTTGCCACTGTAGAGTTAGAAAGAGCTTTGTTCTGATATCTAGTTTATAGTTATATTAGGTCCAATTACGTCGATTGCTCTGCGGTTGGAGAATCGACCTGATTGGGTATAAGTGTATAACGAAAGTAACGAATCGATATAGGTAAATAACGTGTACGTAGTTACGTCACGTCTTTAGTAGAATTAAAATATATTTTCGATTTTGTTTTCGGAGGGAAAAATTGTTAAACATATTAATATATTATATTTGTACTATTTCGAATAAATGTTGCCGTCGACGAAACGGGCTTTTATTTCAGCGCGTGTTTTGACAATCGCATTTCATTGTGTGACTATATTATTGACACAGGTATACAGTAATTCAGTATTAAGCGGATTAGACAATGCCACTATTGTTTACACTCGTGCTGCTGCTGGCGCGCGTTTCTATGAAATTCTAGTTATCAAACGCAAACAGAAACCCTTTAATCCTTTCATTCGCAGTTCGCACCATCGTTGTTGTATAAATATACGATTTTCGTCTGGCAGAGACGGATGTACAAAAATATGTAAAAACAAAACCCGCAGCGGGAACACGCGTATAATTAATACGAAATTATTATCAAAAATAATATTTTAATCGTCGTGACTCGGATCCGTGACGGAACAACAGCGTATTAGTATAATATTATTATTATAATTATAATATGCTGCTCTGTATATATAGGTTAGGTTATACCTAACCTATATGAGGCAATGATATTACCTACGCATACCACACATAACCACGAGTGGTAATAATGTAATAACGTGGGGCGGTAGGCAGGTATCCCGTGGTCGTACACGGAACACGCTCAGAATCGCGGTAGCGGTAAATTGTAAGGAGGTAAATGGATTAATTTCGTTGAGCGCGTTTCCGTGGCGAGAACTTACTACTACCCTATGCACAATATTATGTGATATTGTATTATAAAATACAATACATTTCACGCATATGTATAGTGCCTCGTGTACCCACATCGTATAATTTGTTTTATAATCGACCTTTCGGCGGACTTGCAGTCTTCGAATATGCTTTGATAAACACCGTCCTCTTGCACTACCCCTCAAAGACTTTCCGATCGGAACGTCGGTGGGAATTTTTTTTACTTATAGATGTATTGCGATTGGGAGAGTGAAACAGTAATAGTTTTTGTTTTTATTATAATACATTTTAACGTGAGGTATTAATAACTGTCATATTATGATATTATACAGTCGCTAATGATTGGTAGCTTACGATAGGTATATATATTTTTACAAAGTAGTCAGGTATAAATTAAAATATACTGATCACATCAATTGGTATGTATGTGACATTTAACCCGTATTGTTTTTCTAATTCAAGTACTATGTAAAAAAATACAGCGTTGTAGTATTATATTATTTACATTTTACAATAATATCATTACCCTCCGTACAGACCGAAAGTATTGTATAGTTATAACTTCTAATTAGGGTGTTGAGCATGAAATATTTGTGTGCTGCAATTTGCACCCTTCGTCAAACGTAATTGGAGTGTACACTGCCATGTGATTAAATTAGTCGTCGTAGACAGTTTAAAATGTAAATTAGATTTTCTATCGATGTCTGAACATATTTGAAGTCATATTATTAATTATTATTATTGGTATAGAAGTCGCAGTCACATAATTATAGGGTTCGTGCTTATGTCAAAATTATATAATAAAATCAGCTATTATGTATGATTTTTTTTCGTCGCACACAAAAATATAAAATGTTTTTTTGAATTTTAAAACCCCACTCGTATTATATATTATAATAATATTATTTATACTTATGGCGCTGTGCACGCGCTGCTTTTATCGATAGGTATAGTGCAAAATATAATATAGTTTGGAATAATATATTATACATATATTATATAGTTATTGATGTCTGTAATACTACTGCAGCAGCGACGGTGCATTTGCCGATTACTATACATAACTCACCCACACGTATATACAATATAATATCTCTACGGTCGTATATGTGCTTTATATATATACACTCCTATATAATATGTTTATGCAATAAAACATAACTTATACCGACCGTATATATACAGGTACCACTGCTACTAAATGTGTGGCTGGCCGTTCAAAGTGTAACGATAAAACTCGTTTGGGGTGGTGGTGCGAGTGTGTAAAAGTTTTTACTCCAAAATCGTATTTGCAGGCCGATCGGCTGCGGTGGAGGGTTGAAGGCTCGTAGGCGGATGTATAAAATGCCACGTACAAATACGACGCGAAACGGTCCTCGTCCTCCTAATAATATATATACCGGAAGTTTAGATGTACATATATACAGTCGGCCGGGGGATATATGTACAAAAGCGGTGGGGACACAGTAAGGGGGTGGGTCCCCCCCTGGAGGACGCGAGAGTAGGAAATGTGTCGCAATGGCGCAAAGGTTTGTTTAATCCCTTGCGGTCGAACCTTTCGGCTTTAATTACCCGTGTCCTAGGGAAAACGCGGTAAACGCTCGTTATGCTCGTCGTCGTCGTACATTTTATTATAATATTGTGTATGCAAATTCGATATATTTATTATTTTTATTATTATTTCGGTGGGTGGTTACTTTATGGCGGCCGGCGGTAGCGAAAAAAAAAATAATAGTATATTCGGTACCGCTCCAAAATTTGATATTTTCGCCATTCATCGCAACTCCCAGCACTCACTTAACTATTATTATTACTATAATATTATATTGTGTTATTATATTATGTATACCATTATGTTTTTTAAAATTATTTTATTTAATTACCGGAGACGGATGGCGTTTAAAATTTTAATATACTCGGAAACGCGTTCTCCTCGTTTTTTCATCCCGCAATGCTGTGTTATTTATTAAATTAAACATATACCAATACCAGTTTGAATAATACGTTTTTATTTGTTTTTTGTTTCAGGTAATTACGAAAATTAGTTGTATACCATATGTACGTTTCAGTGGCGTTTATGTGTGCGATCAGGATTTGTGGACTTGTGGTAACGTACATATTATTATTACTTGCAGTGTGTTTATTTATTTATATAGTATAGTCTAATACGCATACAAACAAAATACCGTGACAGCGCACATTTGCGAGATTAAATTTTAGTTGAATTATATCGAACCGAACAATGGGACGATATAACAATATAATAAATAGTAATACCTACATCACTGAACAAGTAACAATAACGTGACAATAATCCTACGCATAGTTTTATTTGGGCATATTGTACCTAGTATAATGTGAATAATATATTGTGATTTATATTGATAATTAACACTGAGATATTACACTTAAAAAATTGATTTTAAGTGTCCCGTACAACAATACCGATTTTACCATTATACAACTGTAATACTATAAAAATCCGTAAACGATCAATGTGAACTCGCGTGTTACGATCAAAAATATGTAAATAAATTGATTATTGGACATAGTTTATTATTATTATTATTATTATTATTATTATTATTATTGTAAGTCCTACAGGAAAATAATATAAAAATACCGAGTATAATAAATTTAATATAATACTATGAATAATAAAACTATAACCGCGTGTTATAGTAATATAAACTATTAAATCGAAAACTTGATAAACTTATTTTATTTTATGTATACTCATGAACATCATAGGTATTAGCGTTATATATGATTGCTAAATTAATACAAATATTGGTAGCTTAAAGTGGAGAATAATAAAATTATTATTTAATAATAAAAGCGTGTTTGATACGAGTATCGATGGTAATTAAATGATATAGCTTAAATATTATAATACATTAGTTCTTATAAATGGAGAAATTTAATGAGCAGAGTGATGATCTCAGGACTTTGCGCAACAAGTTCACAGAGGTTGTGTGGGATGTTAAGATCGTCTCTTACACTTTATTAACTATACCTAACTATGATACAATGCACTGTAATCTATAATAATTTTACTATATTTGGGTAGGTATATATTTTATTAGGACCATGTCATTGTACTATTGGTCTACCCTCTTGACTCACGTTCAAGCGCGCCTCATAGTAAATATTCGATCAGCAGAACCGATGTGTTGATCGTCGACTTGTCGATATCGTAAAAAGTCCAACGTACAAACACACATTATGTTCTGAATATTTTAGTTTTGATAAAATTCCAACTCTTTATCTAGTTTAAAGCTAATAAGTAATAACTCAAGTTCAGCTGAACGCGAATTAGGTATGATGCATATTGATGCGTTTAGGTCAGAGTAAAAAAAAATATTGTGCTGACATCCTCTTCAGGCACACTTAATGATTATTATGCGAAGATTTAGTATTACGATAACATGTAGCTACTTATATTTGTTGTATACTCTCCTCCAACTACACTGAAACATTATTAATTATTAAATAGAACATTATACTTTTCATACTATAATGTCTTGTTGACTATTTTATATATTGTCATCAGCTTTTTATAGTATACGTTTAATTGTATTCGACGATTGTAACTGCAGTAAAAGTGCAAATTATATTCTGTCTGGTGCACCATCATTATACTCGTGATTCGAATACATTTCTTTTAGCAAACGGATAAACAATATGTGGCAACAGTGATTTGGTTTATATTTTCATGTATTTATTTGAAGATCACTCGGCTGTTTTTACTCTATTCCCCGTCGGCTCTACAGCAACGAGATGACCGCCCGTCACGCGTAGTGGTTTTTACCGTAAGAATTATACCTATACATAATATCATAACGGTCGGTGTATAATATTATAGTACCCATGTAAAAAAAAAAATATGTACATAACGCGATCCAACGTTTCGTTAGTGGAAAAAATGAAAGATTTGCACGAGATACAGTGACCGACGGTTCGTAGAGTGGCTGTACCTATATGCAGTCAGAGATTTAGAAGACTAGGAGCCCCAAACGGAGTATTCAGTTTAATTCCAGAACCGAAAAAGTGGTGCAATAATAATAATAAAAAGGTTTTGGGTAAGGAGTATTTATACGGAGCTAGGACGAAAAGGAATATTATAATACACACACACCCAAATACTTACATACACATTTGCTCGACGTTTTTACCCCGTTTCCTCTACTATCATCCACAATCCTCGCTTTTTCTCTGTCCTACATTAATTAATGGCCGGCTAAAAAGGGATCATTTTGGCGTGCATTCGAAAACCTCGCCGGTGTACATTATATAATATGTACCTACGTTAAATTAGTATTGTATAGCTTTAGCGCAGACAGAAGTAGCAACAGTAAAGTCGTATATTTAGTAACTACACTGGTACCTACCTATGTTGTAGTATTATAGCGTAGTAGGTAGTAATAAAAGTCATTTTTAATCTCCTACTGTGTACAGTATGTATATGTATAATAATAATGTGAACAACAAGTCGCGGTAAACAGTAAAAGAAATATCCCGATTTGAGGAAAATTTATACAAAAAGTCCAAGTGTCCAAAAGTCCAAGTCCAACTACACTCATATTTTTACAACAAATTAAATTCATATTCGGTATTATATCGTAGGTAAGTAATAAAAATATTATTCTCTTTAGACGCGATATGTATTTATAATTTTACCGTCGATACCTTCTTATTTAATCCTCTTTAATAATACAATGTGGTACAATAAGTACTAGTGATAATAGAATAATAAAAATAAATATTAATTTGTTGAAAACCCCATCCAGCATCAGCACTTCGGCAGGCGTTTATATTATTTTTATACTTTTATATCTACAGGTATGTATAAAAATGAATGTTTCTTTGGGAATTATTGATTATTTTTTCAAACAATATAAGTTCCTAATGTTCCTATATAGCTATTGGCTTACTCGCGTATTTATAGTTTTGGCTCACAAAAATCGAATGTTATTTTTTTTGCTATTTTAAAAATCTAATGTAAAAATCTGCAAATAGGTAGGTACTTTATGAACCCAAATATAACAATTATTGCTTTTAGATTTGCTTTCTTAATTCTGGAAATATTTTTTTGTGTAAACACTAAACACATACATAATGTGAAAAGTCTGATCTTAACGATATTATGGATTTATGACGGCTTTAAACATGTGTTAAATCTGATTTTATGTTTAAATCAAAAATACGTCCTGAATTAAGAAATGAAAAATTATAAAATGTATCATTGTTATTGTATTTGTACAATATGTCTATATTTTAAACTGAAACAAAACGAAAAAGGTTAGAAATATATACATTGGTTTTTAACCGGGTGAATAAATAATTAATACAGCAAGTATATATATAATATTAGCACCAATAAACTATGTTAACTGAGAATACCTCTTAGCGCATGAGTCTTTTATCCAAGAGTGAGGGACAGGAAATATTTTTTATGAGGTGGTTTGACTGTTTGATCAGTTGTGTGTGTGGTTGTGGAATTTTTGGTACTTGATGTTTTTGTTTTACCACTTTTTTTTTCGTGGTATGTGCAGGCCAGTATGTGGGGAACTAGGGAATCGTTGGTGATGAGACGGAGTATTTTTTAATACTAGACGATTTGGATCTTCGAAGTATTTGATATTTTGGCTGCACCCTATAGCTGAATACCATACGTCTGGATTGTTTTGAGGAGTAAGTCATGGATGGATATTTTTTTTTTTGATTTAAGGTTGAGTTTAGAATGTGACAAAGAATAGTGAGTCTTCGGTTAAAAGATAATCTAATCATGTGTTTATGTTTTGCTCTGGTTTGTCTTTTGTCAAATTGTAGGCCTAAGTAAACTTGACAGTGTCTGAATGACGAATAAGTGTATAATTTTATGAGACTGGTGTGGATTGTTGTTATTGAATTGTGAAGTAATGTGATTTGATTTGTTTTCACATTTTAACAAGCCAATGACAATAGATTATCGATAGCACACCCTTAATAATAATATTTTTGTATTTTTACACGAGATATTTACTGTGACATTGTAATTTGTAATACTGCAATACTTGTGTTTTCACTATATTTTAGTTATATTTCACATCGGGCGAATAATTGTTAACATTTTTTGGTTTTTTTTTTTAGTGGGCAGATTATGAAAGTTATATTAAAAAAATTGTATTATAGCTTATGGAGGAGAATAAAATATAGTACCATCCGACCATTTCATACTAGTACGATAATAAATATAAAATATTAATTTATATAACATTGTGATTGTTTTTTAAATTAATGCCGTTTTATATTATATATTCTTACATATTAATCATTTTTTGATTTATACATAATATATTTAACCTCGATGTTGATTGGTTTGTATTAAAATCATTATTTTACCGGATGGTTTCGTACAAACTACAGAATGACACTAAGAATTATTGTTTGGAATATGGTTTTTACCCCGATCATCACGCATGCGTCTATCGATTCTCCTGCGGGGTTTCTATATGTAAAGAAAGATAAGTTAATTGCTGTTATTAATGTTTTTTCAATAATTTTCGTATTCGTTTTGGTTGGATGTACATTTGGATGAAAAAAATTTACGATTTAATCGAGCCAAATCTGGACTATAAATGTATAATACAATATAAATATATAATATATAATATATTATTATATTATTATTATTATAAATACACTCAAAGTTCCATCATACTATCGAATTATATTTTTGTAGATTAATCTATATTCTAATCGTATATTTTTGAAGGATCTTCAAAGGATCTTGATCTTCTCAAAGGACATTATTATGATCCGTTGAGTACGAACGGTGGGATCAGATTGCCGTAAAATACGAAGGCATATTTTGTAATATATTTTATTTAATTATATTTAAAAAAAAAAAACAACGATGCTACCGACGACCGACGACCGCCGCGGTTTCCCACGGTTTCTCCCGGGTCTTCCGACGCGAATGGTAGTATTTCTGGTACATGGTACATATCTATGTGTATATGAAATACTCACTATATTATATACACTCTACGTACCTATCCATATTATATTTTATTATAATACATATATATATATTATATTATATGGTTAGGTATGGTAATATTATGTGTGTCGCGCGACCAGTGTGTGACCAAAAAGACGAGGTACGACCCCTCCCCCCATTAGCCTTCGCCGCGACCGACGTGGCGGGAACCGCGATGTCCGCTGCAGCACAGCCACAAATAATAATAATAATAATGCAATATCGCGTAGAACAAACCCGGTCGACTTTCACGTGTCACGCGCGTTGAAATTGTCGTATAAAACCTACGAGACGTCGTCGTGATGTATACGCTATGATATAATAGTCGTCTAATAAGCCATCGATTGAACGTTACAATAAACTAATAATAATGTAATATAATACAGGGTGATCTATTTAACGTATGATACTCATATATTTTAGAAACTATTATTACGTTTGAGAAAATATTTTTCAAGTCGTTCAAAAACAACATTTTTCAAAAAATAAATATATTTTGTTATTATTTTTATGTAATTATCATTTTTTTTTTTTAAATTTTTGATAGATCTATGAAAGTCAAATTCTGGACTAATATTCCAGGTAGTTTTTAGTTAAACGATTTCCCCTCCACTCCTCACATCTAAACTTTATACACTACTCGTCCAAAATAGTAGCACTCCAAAAAATTATCTTTGGAAAAAGTTGTTAAAAATGCATATTTTCATAAAAAAAAATTTAATTAACAATGATAAATATCAAAAATATTTTTAAAAACTTTAATAATTGAATGAATGTCTCTACGCGTTAAACAGATCACCCGGTATAATAGGTACTCGTCGTATATCGATTCTTGAGACCACATTACAAGTACTATATCATTATTAGTATTGTATATATTATGTCGTGTACCTATAAGTACAATTCTGTAGTAGTAGACAACTCCAAACGACATTTAACCTCAATATAATAACATAATATTATAATAATAATATAATGGTGATAATAATATACGCGATTATACGATAGACCCGCACGCTGACCGACCGTGGAACGAGAAACGAATACCGCCCCCACTGCCACCACATAAGTCCATCCTGTGTTCAGGGAACAGGGGGGGGGCCCGTAGGCGTTTATAGTTTTCTCCATGAGGGCATCTCTCGTCATTCAAGCGCAATTAAACCGTTTGATCCGACGTCGGTGGCGGATAAGGTTCAAATTAATGAGTAATGACGTTTGTTAGGTGTTTTTTTTTATCGTCCGTGACGAGGGTTATGCATTTAGAATTGAAAGTATAACCAAAGAGGAGTGATTGAATTTAAAAAAAAAAAAATGTCTTGAGTTGTACGTCCTCTGTCCGCAACAAGCAATTAGTAATAATATGTCCACCGTTTACATAATTATCGGTGAATTATCGTCTGACTCTGCAGCTCAGATCTCTCGACGAGGTGCAGGTGACGAATACGATATTTCAGTAATCAAATCGTCGTAGTGAATCTACACAGCATTTCACACATAATATTACTATAATTATATACAATAATCGCCATTTCGTTGTACAGTTATTAAAACAATATTCTTCGAACTGCCCATGGCGTTGAAGCCATCGTTTTTTACTATATAATATTATGAAAATAATACTTTAAAGTGATTCTAGAACTTCTTGACAGGAAGTCGAAAACATTTTTTCACAAGCTTTTTCCACTTGTTTATAATATACTTACATGACTTCTTAATGATTTCACATACTGTAAGCAAGTTCGGAGTATTGCGTACCTAAATTAATTATAACATAATATTATGCTTGTTCGTGTCGTACATGATATATAATATAATTATCCTCCAGATAATATGAATAATTATTTTCACCATATATATACGCTTATTTTAACGACGTATATTTTGTTTATTAAATATGTGTGCTTAAGAAAATCTGAAAATGGAGAAGTTTAAAGTGTCTAATTTATTTTAGTTGAACGCTTCGAGGTGGCTTATAACTTTTGTAAGTAATAATGCGTATATATTCGGTAGTTGTACGGAGCGAATGAAAGCGATTTAATGTAAACATAAATCATAATCGTAAGTTCAATCAAAATGTGTAAATATATAGTATACATTTGAGGGGGGACTCTACATATACCTACATAATATTACTATTATTATACTCAAGTAACGCGAACTTGATCTCTTATAATAATATATTTTGTACGTATGTATAAAGTCAATCGAGCGAGCAAGAATATTTTACGAATAAATTATTATGTAAGCGCACATATTATTAAAATATAATAAAATGCAAAAATAAAATGTGACACATAAGAACTCGCATGCGTTCGCATACAGATGCGATAATTACATAGTGTTACTATTACCATAATTATATACATCATACATATTATAATTATTACAAGAAATATGAAATTATTAAACTTCGTTTAGGCGAGGTGATAGGTAGGGACTGTGATTCAACGAATAAATTTCAATTAACAATCCATTCATAACGATATTTTTTTGAACTCTTAAACCTGTAAAAATTCAAATTTTACAAATAAATAAAATCAAAAATCGTATTTAAAAATCAAACGATTTATTGTCAAAGTTAAATTCTGTCGTTATTATTGTGTTATAACAGTACTTATAGTACCTATACATTGAAATGATAATTACACCTTATTATTATTCGCTTCATTCATGAAATACAGCGTGGGACGTGTTGTTCTTAGTGTACTTGTGACTATAATTAATGACAATTATTACATTGAATTTATATAGTGTTTACAACCGACGCCGTTAGTAATAATTATTATATTGTGCAGTGTATCAGAAGTGTGCAAATAATATTGGCTTCGTAAAAGTTATTTTCTGTTTCCTTTATCAATATGTTCTTCGATCCCTATGTTATGCCAACAATCTATCATAAAATGTGTAGACCGTGTAGAAGGATGAAAATATTTTCTCATATTTTTTTTTCTGAAGTACGAACTCGACTGCAGCTGGCGTATAAACATTATTTTTCGTATTGTGTTTCCCTGTTTTCGCATTATTCGAAATAATTAGTGATTATTATTTGCACATTATACAAAGGAAAGAAAATTCGTTTTCGATACTAGTTATTATTGTTGTGCAGATCAATATTTTCATTCGAATATTGAGCTACAAAATATGTATTTCATGGACAGATTGCGTTATACCCATAATAATATGCACCCACTACATCCTCTAGTGCAGGTTACAAAATATCATATAATAGTAATATTACTATAATTTATAATATACTTTATAAGTGTATAACCTGACAAATTGAGCGAAAAACTAATATGACAACTACAGCAGTAATCGAATATTATTGTCACCTACATAATATACCTACCATTTCTTTGGTACCTCTAGGCAACCTTTAGGTAATCGTATTATTGTTGATTATTATTATATTATGTGTGTGTTTGTGTGTATGCTGGTCATTGGTTACTGAGGTGTAAACCAGTTACTTTTAATTGCAGCATTGTAGTTTTAATGACCTCCATAAACTGCGATATTTGTACTTAATAATATATACTTTTCACCAATGGTAATGATATATAATGATATATATTATAGAGGAGAACAAATTTAACGTTTCATTTCTTTCGTATTCAATTAATTACTCGAATAATGGATAGACTTCATCGGATTTGACCTTCGGTGATTATCCGATACTGAGATTAGTATTTAGTACATGTGTAGTATTATATTTTGTACGATTATAAATTTTTTTTAAATTGTTTACTGTTACGTAGAGGTTCAGTTTGGCAGTATAATACCGATGAATTATATGGATTATTTTAGTAATTGGGCGTTTGTAATAATTAATTTAAAATTTTAAATAATTAACTGCAGAATGATATAGCTTTAATTTAAACTGCATAATATTTTGGTTTCTCTTTGAATAACATTGATTATTATTTTCACTTAAAAACTGAATTGTCTATTTTTAAAATTAATGGTTAAATTGTTGAATTTTTTTTCATCTTAAAAAAAAATATCATGTTGATAAAATCACAATAATATTGCAATTACGTTTTATAAACGATAAAGAAAAAAAGCGTCAGATAAAGATGAAATGAGAGAGAGAGAAATAAAATATATTAAAAATAACGTCTGAATGTCTTCGAATTTCTTATTTTATTTTATTAAAATTAAATTTTTTTTTAAAGTCAAGTAAAGTACCTACCTATAAATACCTCGTAAATATATAAGAGTAGAAGATTCGTGAAAAAGTTTAAAGACTCAAAGTATTACGACCATTATAGTTTAAGAGTAATCACTTATAATAATATAATAATAAGTTAATTATTTCATCATGAATTACACCGTCGGTATTTAATATTTATTATATAGACAGATATTCTGGAAATTTATGTGACTTCGTTTGAGTTTTCTAAATGTTAATGGCTATAATAATAACTAACTTGCAGTTATATGCTTTATTTTTCAAAGATGTAATAAATATAATAGTAATTTCCTTTCAATGATCCATAAAACAACTGGAACGTTTAGATACGACTGACTGTATAGTTCTAGTACAGTCATGTGTATTTGCTGTTGACAAAAATGTATTAATAAAAAATATGACACCGTATAATAAACATAATTGCAGTGCACAATATGTATGCGCGACTAGCGAATGTCGAAAATAAGTTCTCCTGAAATGCAAAACTCCTCTCAAATTAACGTGTCGAGTCCTCGACAAAATTATTCCCCGTTACAAAACAACATTTGCCTTTGCGGATCGTCGCCGTTATAATAACTACGCTCTCACGATTAAATTTTCTAGTTATTCTTCATCTTGTCGTCGCGGTGTACTGGTATATCGTCATCTCTACGTTTATTGTTTCGCGCCTCTTCCAATGTACATTTCTGATTATGTAGTCCAACACATACAATTATCGTCTCCCGTTCTCGTATATTATAGTACTCTTTTTATTCGCTGAATGTCATCTATGTTCTCATATTATTATGCTTCAGGTACGCGTGCGGAGCCCATCAATAGGAAATTTCGCTGCACGCGGTTTCCGTGTATTTTCCGCAAGACAGTGGATATTATGCCGGAGCCGAAGTGAAAAAACTCACATCTCTGTCTCTCTGCCTCTCTCTCTTTTGATGACTCCTATAAAGGTTCCCATTAACTCGAACGTGCCTCGACGCAGTGTACATTATATTATTATACTACGTATAATATAATATAGGTCTATGACTTATCCGGTGTCGTGGTCGAGCCTCACGTCGACCAAATCTTTTCCAAGTGAAAAAAAGATTTATTCGTATTGTGCATTCACCCCGCTCCCCACACACCACTACCCCGTTGAAACCGCGTGGAAAAGCACGCGCACAATACATATTATATCGCGACCACGACAATGGATAGACGCACAATTGAACCGGCGGCGGCGACAGTAGAAGGCCCTGTGTGACATAGAGAATGCATTAAAAACTTTTGGCGACGATCGGGCGGGAGGAGGTCGAAGAGAGCTAAATAAATTTACTCGTGGCGAAACGGTATATATAGAGCACACCGAAAGGCAGCATTTGAAGCGCATATACAGTATACGCGAATTTCCTCTTTTCTTTTTTTCTGCACTCTCACTCCTTTCTCTCTCTTTCGCCTTTTCTCCGACCAACCGCATATATATAAATAAATACGTTCTCAGCCCTCACCGCCGTTGTATTCTCTCTCTTTCTCTCACTCACTCTCTTCTCTGACTTCACGCTAGAGCGTCACTTTACCCTAGCGCGAGTCATGTGTACGGGTGATGCAGTGTCGGGGGCGCCCCGAAACGAGTGCCTGGGGTTTTTATTTTTATTATTTGGCCCCCAACCCTACTTTTGTCTCTTTTATTTATTTATTTACTTTTATCTTTAGCCCTCGTCGCCCCCTCCCCTCAACTCTGCCCTGCAGACCCTACCACCCCACCGCATGGACTCCACAGTCCACAGCCACGCTTATACACCCTTGCCAATGCTGGCACGGCCGTCTCGCCTGTGTTTATACGTCAGCGGTGGTAGTCCTCCACGCTGCACCGGCACAACTACCCCTCGCCTACCATCGGGGGCTCGTTATATACTCGTCGTTATAGACTATGTACACCCCACACTGTATATTTTCTGCAGCAGGGTTAAAATCTACTAGCACCGAGATACCGACCGACATACCGAAATAATAGCTGTAACTTTATTTTGTAATATATAAATATACGTGTCCACCACTATCACACTATATTAACGAGTTACTATATTATGAGACATCATAAATAGGTATACGACGGGACATCATTATAATACTCCATATTGTGAGCTCACATGGCGTATAAATATATAAAACTAGTTAGGTGTGATTCAATTCTTATTTACAACAGTATAATTATTATAACGATATTATGACGCGCATCGTAATGTTTATTAAAAATGAATCACCGTATATACGTGTCATAGATCATTTTGCCCTATTTGTGAGCAATGAGCATTATTATTATTCTATTAGCCATTAGGTCTGTATTATAGACAATATGCCATAATATTGGGGGGAACCATCACATTAATCGTTATGTCGTCGACAGACTTTTTCACCGAGTAAAATTTCACTTAAAAATGTATTATAATTGGTATGTCTACAGTTAAAAATGTATAGAGGAGCGGATACCTACCTAGCTATACCCACGCACCGACGCACACGAAACGCGCATATTGTACACAAATCTATATTATAATATTTGATATTTCCTCTATCTATCGAATAATGGTTTCTTTTATGCGTGTATGTACAAACAGTCCGATCGCACTTCCACAGAATATAACGATTTCCATTGTGAGCTTCAAAGCAAAACATTATTATAATAATAACCGATTACTAATGATCCCAATGACGTCGGTCAAAGTTCCCGTGGCACTTCCGATTCGGCTGACAGCGAATAAACAAAATATATACATCTATTTTATGTATATACCTATATTATAATGTAAATAGTATTGTGTACAGATTACTCTGCGCGTTGTATTGTTTGGCGGCCAGCACTGCGTATTATCATGTATGTATAACACTATTATAGGTACGTACAACTGTATAGTTGTATGGTGTGCACGTTAATATTTTTTTTACGGAATATCCGCCGGAAAAGAACCTATGTACATGGTTTAACGACGGGAAAATTGTGCACGTGCGCCCGCGAAATGAGCAATTTCATAATATATTATATACAATCATAGTTTTGTGTGTTGTGCGTGCTTGCGCATATCACTGCAGAAAACAAAAAAATATGTTCCGATGTATGTATAGAATATAGATACACATATATAGGTACCTGGTTGAATACCGTAAAACGCGTAGTGCGTGCGTGATCTGTCGTGGTGGAACAAAATACATGATAAATGTACATTAATTATACCCGTAATTAATAGGCGATAATTAGTCAATGAAAAAAATATATACCCACCTATACTAATAAATACCGACAATTATTGTTTTCTTAATGCCGGAAACCGATGTTGTGCTTCCGCGATACCGGTGTTTAACCTGCAATAATAATCGTAAAACAATATTTACACATTGTACGGTGGAGCCTCTATATTGTATGTCGTTCTATAACAATTATTAGACGGGTCACAGGGTGTACGCATATACACGAAAACAAATAGCTACTATAATATTATATTATATGATTTGATTTCACAGTATTATTTATACAGTATAATAAATATTAAAATATTATAATACAGTATAATAATTATTAATATACCATTACAAAACGCACTTTGCATAGTTGTTTAACCCGCGGAGTACCTACCGCGTGCAGGTATAAATAATAATATGTAATTCCCGCCCTCTCATTTTAAATTCGTTTGAAAAGGCACATTATTATATTACGTTTTGGAGTATAATATATTTAAATGATCATTTTAGAGAAACGCTTTGTTTACGTTTGTTACAATAACTATGTATAATATACGTGTACCATTGTATAAACACACAATTATCCGCTTGAAAAGATATTTGTGTTAGCATTAAAATCTGAACCGTAGTACCGTACTACAACAAACTGTCTCACGCGTCTCATCCGTTTTACCTACCTTCTGCGGTGATCCTAACTCATTATTATTATTCTTTACATTTCTATCGGAATATATTATATTAATATATATTTTTATAATTTAGTATTTTTATCACTCCTTCCGTAATAGTTTATCAGCCTAATGTCGTATTATGCATTAATGCGTAATGTACTGTATGTTTCCATATTCGATGTACTATTAGTACGTTAAAATCAAATATAAAAATCAAACAGTTTTCTTAATATATTAAAACATTATAATATGCAATATTATGTACCAAATTAATAATTTATAAATGATTATAATAACCTTCGGTCAATTAGTAAAAGAAAAAAAATGCAAGGCAAATATATGATTTGTTAATTCTATGTACACAGAAATTAATTCGGAAACAACGACCTTTGTGGTCGTGTTGTTGACTCAAAACCAAACATAGACTGTTTATACAAAAAACGCTATCTGCATATTTTATAACTCCGTGAGTTTATAATATATTATTATAAATCGTTATAATACTATAAACATTGACCGAGTCTTTTAGACTTCGAATAACAATCGTTTCGGCCGTGAGCGAATGCTGTTGTTTAATCAACGAATCGTTTTAACTTGCTGTGTATACAAAGTACAAACCAACACGACCGTGTCGATTTTGATTAGTAGGTACTGAAATAATATAATAATTAATAGTGTCATAAGGACCTGGTTACATTACATCTTACTGTTCGCTCTATCGATTAACGGGGAAGATTGGATTAAATATTTAAGCTATATGGACAATGGACGTTTCTTGAGAAAATTTCACACCCACGTCTCGTTATTTATATACCTACGTTACCCCCAAAGACACGCTACGCTCTGCAATGTGACGTGATATAATTGTAATTTCATCGGATAAATTAACGCGGTCCCCAAAACCGAAGCTTGAGAGGAGTGAAAAAATGTTTAAGTGAGTAATTTTTTTTTTTTTGGTTTTATTCTTGCACAAGAACGGTCGAAAAATTGCTATAATTTGTCCGTGTCCGCTATGTGACATACAGCTGCTTATCACCGCAGTGTCTGATTCCTTATATCGAATAATATACCGGAATCAAACGATCATTTTCGAGTTCACGGCTCGAAGAAGTATAGACAACACGACGTCGTTGTTAATCCTTCAAAATAATATTTAATGGATGTAATTATTATATTATATTATAATATAGACGAAGAGATCCAATACAAATTGTAAAACATAATACTCATAATAGTTTTCCACGGAAGTTTTCAATTAATGTAATTATAATAATATGATAAACAAAAAAACAATTTTACGGCCATAGACGGTATACCGAACTATTCCTAATGACTCCGATTAGTCACACTGAATTACGGAACTAGGGACTCGGGAGTCATAAACGCGTACGATTATTGACACGTTCGTAAGTCCAATGACTAATTTTCTCCGAACAAACCAAATGCTATATAATATACTGCGTAAAGTAAATTACAGTATCTCTGCTGGCACGCTGTACAGTTAAATTTATAGTGCAGTAGGCATTGTTTTGTACGGTGTTATTGTTTTCACCATTGTTTTTATTGCACGTAGTTACATCTATATTAGTAACATATTATTATATATAGTGTTTGTCAGAAAAAAATGGATTACAATTTTCGATAAAACGATTGCGCAAACTTCTCTCAAAACCCTCGTGTACAGAGTGTACCTCGTAGTTCTCACGATGTTACATTTAAATATTATGCAGGACTTTCGCGTGCTGTATACTTTGTATAACCTATATAACCTATATATTATATATGTGTATGTGTATGTGTATTCTGCAGGCGGAAACAATCTAATACTATACACATGCAAAACAAGTATTATTATTATTATTATTACATCGGGTTAGGTATTTCGTAGGATTTTTTTTGTTTTATTTAAAACATTGGATTCGGATTCCAAAATAATATTGTTATACAAGAGCAAGACGTGTCGCCGGTGGCGGTGGCGGCCGGTCGAAAAACATGAGTTTTCAAACAAAAAAATAAACCTTATTGTGTACTCTGGAAAAGGGTCACCGCCGCGGATGACGACGACAACGACGATGGGAAATCAAAATGCTGATTTACAAACTTTCGGCGGGGGTACTCCGGCTTTTGTCGTCGTCCTTTTTTTTTCTGTTTATTTTTATTTTCCCGGCCGTCTGCCTTCCCTTCGGACACGCACACGAAAATATATTACCTGACTGAATATTGCATAATTTATCCTGATTTACGATGGGCCGAACAAAACCGCTCACCCCCGCCCACCCACCACTTACGGTTGCACACTGAAAGATAGTGTGGACAGGGAATGGTAGGGACTGAGTAGGGTCGCGGAACACAGCGATTTCGGGTCCTTTGACAGTGTCCTCTGCACCGACGAGCATGTCGGGGTGATGCACATATTGTCATCTTTACACGGTCAGTCAGTCCCCCGTCGCCGTTGTATTGTGGTCAACGATGACGAAGAAAAGTTAAAGTTCCCACATAAGTACAAAGCGTTTTGCTTTTCGCGAA
This sequence comes from Macrosiphum rosae, assembly GCA_016617965.1. Classification (NCBI taxonomy): domain Eukaryota; kingdom Metazoa; phylum Arthropoda; class Insecta; order Hemiptera; family Aphididae; genus Macrosiphum; species Macrosiphum rosae. The sequence goes on along the minus strand of WHPZ01574605.1, from coordinate 6,356 downwards.
ATTACTGCACCGTACAATGTCGTCGGCTGTCAGGGCGCTGTATACAGGATTTATGAATATGAAAATAAAACGTTGAAAACCGTAGGGAAAAATTGTATTTTTATACTTATTCGTACCGATATACTATAGGTATAATGTATATTGTACGTACATCCCAAGGAAATTAAATCAATCGTTTTATTCTTAAATCGATATATTATAATACGCTTTGTTGAGAAATTGTATAGATTTATAGACGAGAAACAATTTATTTTTATGAAATATAATATTATTATAATAGTTGTGTCTATTTTTTGTATAAATTAGTTAAGACAAGTAAATAACTAGATATGCCACTACATTGTCTTGTTTCCGTAAATTATTATAGGCTGAGGGATCCACAAAGTCGATTGCACGAGACTACACAAATTGATAATTATCGAAATCATTGTATTACTGTTACGGTTTTCGTACTGTTCAAACCTGCACGATAAGATACTGCGAAATCAAAACCAATGTATAAAATCTAAGCAACTACAGCAAGAAAAATTTGTGAAATTCTCTCACGCACTCGCATCTTACAGACAGTTTATATAATATTGCGTTGGTACCTACGTAATACAAATGTCGAATTAAGTATTTACGTATTCCGTGGATATGTTTTATATGATATATCAACGCATATTGAGTAAATGGTTGTTAGGCGCGTATAGACCACCAATGCTTCAGTCAACTGGTTGCATTAGGAAAAGCTTTTAAATACAATTTAACGTATCGGGATTTTTTAAACACTCAAACTCGCGTTGTGCAGATAAAAGAGACTCGAAAAACCGTACATAATATATTATTTTCACGCGTGTGAAAATTATGTTGTAAAATATTCGTCGTCGTATGTGAAAATAATGTTACCCATATAGGTATAAAAATAATGGCAATAAGTAATAACAATATAATTATATGTGCAGTGATGTAGACGGCGTCTGCGAGGTCTGCTAAGTGGTTAAGATATAATTTGTTCACCTATTATTTAACATATTATACGATATCGTATTATATTGTCTTATCCTCTTATAATTAACATTTCATACTATGCCCTTGTAGCGGTGACCATAACGCCGTTATTGTTGGCGTGGGAACCTGTGCGGTCGGCATTCGATTTTTACACACCAACGTACCATTTTTAAATTTCATAATCCGTAACAGAACATACTCTTCTAAACTTATATAATATAAAGATTAAAGAGATACTATTTTGTGGCGCGCAGCTACTTTATTTACCAATAAACTTTAAATTATCTTAATTTCAATAATAATGTTTTCATTATTGTTCGATGAGTGATATTTACGAGTATCTATCGCAAAGTTCAGGAAATCCGTTATGATTCAGAGTCTACATTTTAGACCATATATTTAACAATTTTGACCATCATTTAAAAATCATGTAAAATTGCTTCACGAATATATGCACAGGGGAAATAAATAATAGGAAATATGAATAATGATACTTGAATTAAATGTTTGCAATTATTGAATCACACGGCGTGAATCTTGAATTGGGAAAAAACAATTCGAAATGTATGTGCTTTCTCTCGTATATTAGTATTACTTCTGTGTATGGTTTGATTATTATTATTGTTTTAGCATTTTCTGTAAATTTCACTCGTATTTATAATATGGGTATAAATACCTATTCCTATACTTATTCCATACGCTAAGGTGATATCATTATTTTTGAATACCTAATCAAGAATTTGGACTTTTATCTCTATACATAGTATTAATAAAATAACATTATATTATTATTTTATACTTATATAATATATAGACTTTCTAGTACCGTAAACATTCCATTTGCCGGATACAATGTATAGTCAATATAACCTCTTTGCACTCGGGTGGTCATCAGCTTATAACGCGTGAGTCTCCTTTATATATTATGGTACTTCCTATAGGTACCTATAGCGAAAACAGATCGTTTTACTGCATGCAAGCTCATAAGCCGCGTCGTTGTATAAGAGTTAAACTCACTGTCGCGTTGAATTAAAAGATACACTATATTTTATATAATGTACAACACGCCGTATATTTTGCTTTGAAGTTAACCCGAAATAGTTGAAAAAGCAACCGTCATCGTTTTGGTCTGAAATTACAGGGTATTCATCGAACGAAGGTGACGGTGGAAACGGTGGAGGTTATATAAAGTTTTGAAATCCTACAAACAATATTACGCGGTGTTAGGTTCGCCTGTATAGTGTATATTTTATATCATACGATGCCATGTTTTATGTGTGTCGTCCCGTGTGAAGATATTATTTTAAATTTAGAATAAAACATACAAAACTTTATAAGTACGTGAATATATGTGACAGCGGTTAGCGAAATACCACAGCAGAATATGTTGCTTATTACATAGGTACCTAGGTTATTATTTTTGGAAATCAACAATGACGATCAAATTTCAAATTTTAAACTCATAACGAATTGTAGGACCCAACCTTCCAATGCGGTCCTGTTTTCGATCGATACGTTTTATTTCGAAAACATCAAGGGTGCGTAACAGTTTTCTTTTTTACTCTTTGTTATCTTAAGAAATGATTCTGTATATGTTCTTTCTGAAGCTCTAAAAAATGACAATTAAAAAATATGATAAACGTCGAGAGATTCGTTTGTGTCGGTGTGGCTGTGTATAATAATAACATAATATAATCCCATGATACAGCGATAGGCCGCATTTTCATTTAACAGTTAATTAAAAAACTTAATCTCTGCGAGAACTCATATATTTCATGAAATAATAATAACATACAAATTGCGCCCAAAATTAATTGGGAAATAATAATTAAAAATTCGACTTGTCAAATATTCGCTCGCACATCAAACGTTTATTATTATTTTTTCGACTCCTCCGTTTTCGGTTAAACGCTATATATACGACGTGTTAACTCCAAAGTGCTTATTCATTATCGTGATCATTATTTTCCGGGTCAACTTGTTAGTGTATTAAAAGTTATCATTCAATCAGCAAAATGTTCATCGTCGCAGGCGTCTCTTTGTCTGTGCGGCAGACGAAACGAACGTTCGTTATATTCTTAATCCCGACGGTGTATTGTCGTTTCGTGTAATTAATTTGAATGTGAAGTATTATTGTGCTGTACACCAGCCGCAAAACGCAGTCGTCGATATATTATATTGCACGTATACAATAATAGGTTAGGTATAGGTAGGTAGGTAGGCTAACCTATAGGTATGTGAAATCGGTTAAGAGTTAAAATAAATTAAGGTCTTGGCAGAAAACTATAGGCATAATAATATATACGTGTAGATGATACATAACAGTATATAGTATCTGAGTAGATATCAAAAATATAATTTTAATTGATAGTCCGTCACGGGTTAACAATAATTTATAATAATAAAGTAATATACACAATTATACGTCATTGGTGTTTACACGTATTCGTATGGTATTTATGTCTTAGGTACGTGTTCTATCGGACGTTGTGCAGCTCCAACCTAACGAGTAACACACGCTTTGGCGTATATGCGTGATAATAATATTATTCAAATAGTGACACAGTCATAATATGACGCAGAACGCACCTATAGGAATATAACAGTGTAAAATATAATAATATGATAGCGTCATGTAGATAATATTATATGCTACAATTTTAAGAGAAATAACCATATTATAATGTCGGATCGATTCGAGTTAAACCGACCCCGAATAAATTAATATTCCAAATGTCGGTATATTTTATCGTCACAAATCTTATACGGCAATTTTGTTTATGGGCAGATATATTATTCATGTTCGATCACTGTGGAGATTGTAGTTCTTGAAGCGGTATAAAAAATTAGAGTTCTTTTGTCGTGATGAAATAACTCACGCAATTTAAGAAAAAAAAAAAATTTATAAGATGTCCTTACAATATTATTGAGTTCGAAGGGAATCGAAGAAATTTCGTATTTTTTTTTTATTTACCTCTACTCATTTTGTCATATTATCATATTTTTGATCAAATTTACATTAAATGTATTATTCATTTTTCCCTGTAAGTATAGGTATTCTCGTTTATTCCGTTACACTCGCACCCCCGTTCGTGTTTACTATTTAAAGAAGGTATACCTAGGGCTGCAGTTTGATTGTTTCAATTAATCTATTGTTGCATTGATTGTTTGTTACCAAACTGTTTTAACCATCGATCTCTTCAACATTTTCGATATTTTCGATTATTTCATACTTTTGACGTTTTATTGATTGCGTAGTATTATGACAATCGAACAAACTTTGATATACCCATCACATAGTATAATATTATCCACTATAATACTATATAGGTACTATATATTTCGATTGTCGTCAGAAATATATTATAATATTATACTGGCTACTCGGAGTTACGATTCACAAAGACTTGATTTATATGGCGGGAACGAAAATAACCTCAGTGATCGATCGGAATACGGCCGTATATAGAGTGTGCCAGCGACGAATGACTATGAGGTTATTATACATATGCATAATATACGCTCAGACGAAACAATGGCTGAGCATTATAGATCGGCACGCGGCTCCGGATCGACGAATATCGTGATTTATCTTAATTTTTTTTTCGAACTCGTGAAAATCACACCGCACCAGCACACCACACACGCAGCACAGTATCGTATGTATATTATATATTGAGTGTCGCCCATACCAGAGAACACATGATTATAATGGTTATATTATTATTATTTCGGTCGGAGGTGGCGCGTGGTGGGATTGCGCCTTGCACATGTGTTTCGAGCTGTGCAGATTTCACACAGTAAAAATAGCTACCAGTATGTAATATATTATTATACCCGCAACAGCACGCCGGTTACGAATCTTATATAAATGATCGACGCGGCTGTTCGGGATCAAGAGAGGAGGAATCGTTAAAAAGTCTTGGCGATTGATGAATGACGCGCCTATATATATATATACACGCGAGGCAGTCACATATTATAATAATAGTAATATGGTATATAACATATATAATATAATATTATGTATAGATCTAGGACATGCGAGACGTTATGTGACGTATATAATAAACGATCGGCGTGCTGCCACAGCGACTGACGGCAGTCTTCGTCGTCGGACCGTAAGACAAATCCGAAAGATTTCAAGTCGAACGCATCGATGGTGTCAGCCGGTGTATAATAATATAATACCGCCATCGTCGTCGGAATCGGACGTTATTGTAATAATATTTAAGACTAGTCCGAGTGTGTAACACTATATATGTAGTATGTACACTGTACAGTGTACAGTATATAAATATATAATATAATATAAATTGTAATATCATACGCGTTGCGAACTGCGAAGTCTATTCCGTCGGGAAATATCGAAACGCCGCCGCGACGGACGTAACGACGACTCATAATAATAAATAATAATAAATATATGAAAAAAAAAAATCTATTACACGTTAATAATAATATAATATTGTTAAAAGTTTACGACGATCGCGAAACACGAGCCGGTTTCCAGAGAAATCCCGAGACGCGCATATCATTTCCATGTATAGAAGTAGCGCTTTCTAACGGACCACTATAAATCGACACTATATACGCCTATAGACAATAATAATAATAATAATAATAATAATACCATAAAACAATGTCGCCGTGTAATAATAATAATAATAATAATAATAATAATATATCGGCACAACAACCTGGGTACACCTGTTATATGGGTACAATAATAATAATAAAAATATGTAGTTCATGCGAGTTTAATATTATATATAAAGTAACCAACGGCGGACCCCCGTGTATATTATGTACAATGCGATATTCTATGTTATTATTATTATATTAATGTTACCGTGTAATCGGTATTGAATTATGTGTTAGTTTTTTTTCTTCCATGCGGATTTCGGTGACAAACTAGTCCCATTGTTTCCCTGCACCACACTTCGGAGAGCACTCCGTGATCGAGAAAACTCATAGCGAACGCCGTCCATGTACAATAATAAGTAGGTATAGAAAGTTTTGAGTCCCTCGATCGCAGTATGTAACGGGGCATGTAATATTATTATTATCATTATTATTGGTGCGCCGACGATCAAAGATTAATTATTATTAAATTCGCTATTAGCGTCGCATGCGGATAGAACCGTTAAGTGACGTCGCATATAGTGTCAGTGTCCTATTATAATAATGCATTATATTGCAGCCATCACAGTCATACAAACTCGAGGTTTCTGAACTTTATAGACGGCACAGCGACGTATAGAGTATTTATAATGTGTATAGTAAGTACTCAGACGTTGCAGAGAACCACCGGCTTAAATTGCAAAAGACCGGAGGATGATCAGCTCAGCGTATATGAAAAGTAT
>WHPZ01574604.1:0-16766 GCA_016617965.1 Macrosiphum rosae | reverse complement strand
ATTTTGATCAAGATGTTCGTGCACATATTTATTAAGAAAAAAATGGGCATCACTTGTAGATTTTCCCTTTGTTGAAGCCATAAGATGCAGAAGACAAGAACTAGCACCCAGGGGACATAAAGATTCTGGTCAACTAATAATAGAACTAACTGAGAATGTTAATGAAGGAAATTTCCGAGAGTTATTACGATACAGGGAACTTGGTGATACATATTTGAGAAATGTTTTTGAAAACCTAGGGAATCAAAACAAATATATTATATAGACCCTTAAATCAAAACGCTATTATTGATTCTTTTAAAACAAATTGTATCCAGAGTAAATTTAGAAAAATGTTTCATTATTATTACCGATGAAACTTGTTATAATATTATAACTATTTGTTATAATAAGAGAAGTAATTTACAAATAGTTCTAATATGACGTAATAATAAACGTAAAGCTATCAAATCCAAATAAAATATACATTGACTGCACCATAAGGCATAAACCTTAATTTATTATAAAACCATACCTAATAAAATAAAATTTGAATATTTATTCAACTGTTATAGAATTTGACCTAAGGTAAAATACTAAAATATAAATAATGTAAGTACTAAAGTCTAAAAACTAAAAATAGAACGAATATACTGTACCTTTCTTCAAACAAAAAATATAAATTATAATTATAATAAGCGAATTTTTAATATATTTGTATATGTGTGCGATCCAGAATAATACTTAAATTATTTATATTATTATAGCCACACGAACTATAGTTTATTTGTTTATAAGACAGCTAGCTGGATCCCACGCATTTTGTTGCCCGAAAAAATTACAACTCTTGAAAAAATTGTGATTCTTCAACTCATACGTTTATCTACATTCTAGATTATAGATTACTCTAATAATCGGCGTAGTAAATACTGATAAAAATCCAATGAATACAAAATATAAAATAATATATTTTAATTTATAATAATTAATAACATACATTACACTAACATAATGTGTTGCACGGCGTATAATATAGGCAAAACAGGTACATTACCGCATATTGATCATAATTCATAATTATTACTTTTTAGCTCTCCGCGGTATACTCTTTTCACTAAGATAATGAGGTTGTGTTGTGACCAAACCAATACGTGTCGTAGGTACGTAGGTACCACACCGCAAAACACTAAACCACCAATCCACAGATACATTCATATGCGCGAGCCGCGAAGTAAGTACATTCTCCAAGTGAACAGGGGATAATAGTATATTATGTACAATAAGATGCATAAGCATATTTTTATTTAAACATAATTCTTTTTATGTATCAATAATGTTATTATAAATAAATAGGATTACTCTGGTACCTAATTTAGAGTTAAATAATTAAAACATGTAGATTGTATATCTAGATTGTTTATCTACAATTAATACATCAATTTTACAATAGCAACTATTTTCTACAAATATTGCTGAGCAAGAAATTAATAATAATGATTATTTGATATATAAATCATATTTAAATTCAATATATTATATTTTATAATTTTAAGCTATTCAAAGTATTTGAAATTTTTCAATTTGTGTAGCTTACGCCCAGTAATTAATAATTATGAATAACAAATGTTTTCTGACAAAAATTATTGTTAGTTTCTATACACAAAGCAGTTTTAAAAATATTCAAACTAATTTTCAGCTTTTATTACCATAAATCCATTTATAACACTTTACAATATGTCAGTATGGAAATGAGTAAAAGATAAATAAAAATAAATAAACAATAAAATTACAAGGCAGGGGTGCATTCTCCCCGAGATCCACATTATAAGCGGACGTTAAAATCTTAAAATATGTGAAAAAGTAATATTCTATTATTATCATAACCATAAAGGATTTGTAAATTATAAGTTATCATTATTATAACAGATAACAATCAGTACAGTACAGTAACCCACTTGTTACCTACTGTACAGCAGAGCGATATCCACCTGCCCGCTTTTTATGTAATAAAATTAAAGACGATCATATTTTTCTTCTAAAATATAGTGTTAACTGTTTAATATACTGATTATAGGGCGACACCGCGCTGGATACTAGTGGCTAAGGGTGACACGTAAACAGGTTGAAAACCACCATTGCAGAGAATACAAATAATTTGTTGTTGCAGCCTGCAGGATACCTTACTAGAGATCAATTGATTATCATCACTAGAGCCTTTGAAACGGATATAATTTATTTATTTAGTAAAATGAAGCCTATTGCTGATAAAAAATAATTTACAAAGAACACATCTGCCAAAAAGGAAAAAAATTACTGAAATTGAATATTTGGTAACGTAAACATCAACAAATGAGAAGGATGCTGTGTTTAAATAATAAGTTAAATGTGTTTACTAGTTTTTTACACCTAATGTCATAATTTGACATAATATGACCTAAATAGAACATAACCTAACCCAACCTGATAGCTATAAAGACAATTTTAAATTAATAATTTATAAAAATAATAAAAATTGTAGTACCTATGTTTAATGTACCAAAGTAATAGTACTACACTGTTTAAAATAAATAGTCAATATTTGTATATTGTTTTTATTTTTATTTTTTGAACATTTATTTATACAATTATACACCAGCATATTTTGGACGATAATAAGGATTTAAGTGTCAAACTTTAAGTAATAAGTCTTATAAGTCTAAGGAAGTAAAATAGTATAATACTAAATAGTAATAAATCATACAAAAGGGTATTTTCTTTCGTCAATTTTCAATCATTGGCATAAACCAATTAAGTTTGACATCAAACAAAATAAACTATTATAAAAATATTGATGATTACATTATATGAAAGTGAAAATTCAGTAACCATTCCAAACTTTTGAGGCATAGTAAAATATATTAGCCAAATTAAATTTATTATATTAAATTATCATAAAAAAAATTAGCTGTACAATACATTTTCTTATTTAGTTCGAAATATAATATAGATACACATTATCATTCAATACATCACAATTTTGGTTGAGAATCAGGCGGTTTAGGTTCATTGTTGTCAGTTCTATCTCTTTTATGTCGTTTTTCTTTTTTGTATTGTGCTTTCTTAATGAATTTTTCCCAATTTCTATGATTAAGTTTAGAAAAATCATCAATTTTGGCAATTTCATATAAATACACAGACAAATGCAATAACTCTTTGTCCATTTCCCAATTCAGATGGGCCTCTCTAAATGGACGAATTTTCAGACCATTTTTTGGGTTCATCAAAAAATTTCGACGAATATCATCAAACATAATTGTATTATGTTTATTATAGTTTTCTGGAAACTTACCCCATATTACTCCTAATGGTTTTACCTTTGATAATATAAAAATATACAGGTTAAAAAATTATAAATTTCAAATAACATAAATTATAATTAAACTTACAGAAACCACTCCATACTTAGGAGTATGTACAGTGATCATTGCAGCATTATCTAAGTAGAACATTATTTTGTACGCAGCATTATTGGCTACATTTAAGACAGCCATTTTACGTTCTATCCAACGCATATCAGTTGCTGACCAAATTACAATATCATATTGCTAGATAAATCAAATTGCTATTTAGTACCAAATAATTTTATATTAAGGAGTAAATAAACAGTGAAAACAATCAACTTACTTCATAGGCAGATTCTAAAAAATCATGTAAATATGGTCTCATAAGTTCTAATCCACTTTCTGCTGCTGATCTGTGATCAAACAGAGTATAATCAATATCAAGTACCAAAAGTTTTTTGCCAGGTCTAGGATCATTGAGCATTTTAATCTATTAACAAACAACAATTATTTTATAAAATACTTGATCAAAAATGATTAAGATTACCTCATAATTATCAACCCTATTTTGAACTTTAGCTAAATGTATTTCCATTTTATCAACACGTTCTTCATCAAACTCTTCTGAATCATAGCTTTTACATTTTCTGCCTTTTTCTCTTTTAGGAGGAACCACACTAGCTTCTGCAATGTCTTCTTCTTTTGAACCAACCATCATAATTTTGGTACCTGATTTAATATTTATTGCATTCAACAAACATTCATCTGGAGCCATTTTACCTAAAAGAAAATTATAATTTTATTGCTTAGAACATAGGTAACTAATAATATAATTGTTAGCAAATATAATTACTGAAATATTATATCACTTTTACAACTGAAATTCATTATTAATAAAATAACGTTTATTGGTATTTGGATTCATACAAGTTAAAGTAAAAAAATTTTCCTTAAATTTAATTTGAAACAATGTCATTATTATTAAAAATAGTTAAAGCCATTTAATGAATTAATAAAAGTATGTGTTAGTATAGCATATAACAAAATTATATCAGAGCATAACTCAAAAAATTTAAGAAACACTGGTCTAGAATACAATATATTCTCTGATGTACTTTTCGGTTATTCCGACCAGGGACGGAACGGGCGGTCTGGAAGTGGGAAATGTCCAGATGGCCTGAATCAAACTATGGCCAGGTCGGTATAAAGCTATATATAAAAAAAAATGTTTATAGAATATTGTAAATCATAAATGTTTGAGTTAAAACTCTAAACTTTAAATTGTAAAAAGGGTAAATAATTGAAATAAAAACTTAGAAATTGGTGAAATAGAACAAAATTAAAGTAATTTTGAGGTAAAAGGTGTAATTGGGAAAAAGGAGAATGGCAGACTATGAAGGCACCGATTAACCTATTGTACAAATGGAGAGAAAATGTACAGTTGACATTTATAATACACTACCTATACACAATAATTTGAAGGACCTATAAAAAATGTTTTTCAATATAATAATGTACTTTTAGTAGACCTTTCATTATTATCTCCAACAAATCATAGCTACCATAGCTTGATAGTGACTCAGAGAATGAGAATTTTGATCTATATTGTGACAACTCCAAACCATGCAAGACATGCAAAAACTATTTCATATGCTGTTATAATCAGTGCAGTATTTATATACAGGCACTATAGGCACGTACCTACAGCGGCAAATGTTGAGGGGCTGAAAATTGTTTAAGGTTATACTTATACGTTTTCTGCTATTGTAAAATATTTTATGTATACTATAGTAGTTTAATTATTTAGGGCGGCAATTTTCCACAGGCCTACACACGGGAAACATGTAAATACGCCCCTGGTTATAATGATGTTCATATTATGTCATATTATGAAGTGTAATATTTTCAAATACATATCCAACTTTAACAGCTATTGCCTATCAACTTTTACTGACATTATCTGTAACACAAGTAAGTTGTGAAAGGTCATTTTCAAGACTGAAATATTTGAAAAATAGATTGTAATATTCCACAAAACAATGACTAATGAACATTTAGAATCTTCTATGTTGAATGTTGATGGCAATCAAACATATTATTATCTTAATGGGGGGAATGATGGAATGTTGGATAATGACATAACTATAAATTTAGTTAGCCAAAAATCTAAGTTGTTATCTAAATTATTAATGTACATTTTAATATTCATAGTTTCATACCTATGTTTTTTTATGTTTGTTGTTTATAATTATTAATTATACTTACTATGTATTTTTATTATTATTATACTTGTACATATTTCAATATTAATTATGCACATATTATATTTTTTTTAACTATCCTACAATCTAATTGTAAGCAATTTAGATGATGTTTTTGTTAAATTGTCAAACATTTATTTGTTTGTAAAACCTAAATTAAAACTTGAAAGTTAAGTAACTGACATTTTGTATTATTATAGACAATTTTTAATATTTAAAAATTTATAATTGAAAAATATAATTTTTTTTCCGGCCTGAATTGATTACCGCTCCACTTTGGATTGCGACTACCAACCATACAACATAATATAGACTAGACAGGGTAACTCAATCGCTGTGCTCGCTCCGACAATTTAATTTGATTTGCTATGTAAACCCACTTTTCTGCAAAAACAAAATTTTTAAAATCACACTTGGGGGTCCAATATAGTAATTTGCTTATTTCCAGATGATTTCCTGTGCCGCAACTACCAGGTATGCTAAGTGTGCATTGCACATCAGCGTCCGAACCGTTATAGGTACCCACATCACCGATAACCAGGGCTTGTGAGTTCATGCATTTGCATATAAATCTCGCTAAGTTGTATTTTATGGTAGACGACAGAAATCCATTTCAAGGTACCACGGATAAATATGTGATGTCTTATTTTGCATGTTTTTGTATATTTAGAGGTTTTTGCCTATTTGGCATATTTCTATTTTATCGGGCATATTATACATGATTTTGATATTCCTATTCATATTATTATATCAATATAAATAAAAACTGTTTTTTTTTGGAAATATTATGAAAGAATCAACATTTGATGGAAAAAACTCTATCGTGTTTAATCTATTTAAAATCTATTTTTTTTTAATTGTGACATAAAAAAATAAAATATAACTAAAAAAAAGAAATGGATAATTCATGTTATTTTAAAACTTGTTTAAGATTTTTTTAAGTAGGCATTTTTTAAGTGCATAATTTTATATATTTAGTGCATACAAATGCATATTTTTAAACTTTTTAAGGCAATTTTCAATGCATATTTCGCCAATTTTGAGTGCATAAATGCATGCTTATTTAGGCATTTTTTAGGGCATGAACTTACGAGCCCTGCCGATAAAATTCTTAACATGTTGGCAATGACCAAATGTAATACTAATTCTTAAGTACACGATATAATACACGATACAATTAATCGTACAATATAATACAGAATAACTTAGAATAATGTCCGTGCCCCCTAAAATGTTAGCGCAATTCTATAAGTCAGGACGTCTCAGTGGCATTTCCATATTGAACACAGAAAGGAGAAGAACTATCGAGATAGACATAGAGAAACTCATTGACAACTTTTCAAATGCAAAAGCGAGGAAAAACAATATTGTTAGATAAGTTACAAATGTTATATAACCAATATAAATGTAATTATATAACCATTATCTATACAATTTAATAATTTCCATAATATTCCTTATAATATTAACCTTCCATAATATAAGGGCCTGCCATCTGCTATCATATTTTATTAACAGTAAGTAAATTCATTTTTGAAAAAAATATTTAAGCCCCAAATTAAATTTGCACACCAGCCCCGTAAAGTGTAGTTATGGCACTGAATCTGGACACTAGTATATAAGAAACAGTTAAAAAGAGAGTTAACAAGTAAAATAAGGTACATAATATGTAAGTGATAAATTCCTATATTTAGTAACTAAGGACTAGAAAATAGAACTAAGTAGTTTCACTACTACTATTTAAACTTTAAAGGAAGCCCTCCTCAGTCCTCAGATTGTCTGTAATACCTTTGATCAGTTTTATTAAAAAATAATTTTTTGATTTCAGGTAGGCTAACTTTAAGATAATAGCAACAGGTGATAATAGTGAGATATTATTCTTAAGATGAAACCTGATTGGATTATTCATTATCCAGCATTATGTGACTTAAGAGAGGGGGAAAATAAAATATTTGTAAGGAGTAAGGACATTCCTTTTTTTTTTAAATGCAAACTAAATTAAGACACAAAGTAAAATACTGCTGGGATAGGTCATAAATTTAAGAATTTAGTTTAATTTGATTGCCTTAAAGCAGTGTTTCTCAATCTGGGATTAGGGCAACATATTTTGATAAGAAAAAAAAAGATTATTATTGGTCAAATAGTACTTACGAGAAAATTTTAAAATGGTAGATGGTACTTAGAAATACAAATTTTAAGAAACGCTGCTTTAAAAGTAAGGATCAAAACTAATTTGGTTTTGAGAACAGTTTTTGCGATTCGTAGGCTTCTGTTTCAGTTCAAAGATTCAGTTTTTTAACATTTTTAATCTCGGTTTGGGTTTTACAAATGATGTCTTCAATTTTCAAATATTTATAAATTATTTTTTATAATATTATCAGAATTTTTATTTATAAATTCAAATATAAAACTGTGTTTGTATGACAAAACACTTATTATTATCAAATTGGAAGAAATCAATATTAGTTATAACCTTTTTGGTTTTGTGATTGGTTTTTTTAATTTTTTGATTTTTTAAATTCTCAGGTTTCAGTTATAGGTACATTTCTGATATTGAAAAACACAGAAGTATAAACTATTTTTAAAAACTCAGATTTGTAGCATTCGAGGTTTTAATTAAATTATGATTATTATGATGATGGCAAAATAATTGAAGAAAATAAGATGAGATTATTATTTAATATAAGTATAAAATAGTTTTACAATCTAATGCTATATATTCTCTGTTATTGCATACATATTAATATATAATATTATACCTCAATACCTGCATGAGAATTGATGATAACCGTACAAACTTAAAACAAAAAACTATAAATTTTGAACCAATTTCTAATTCCTCTGCTTTAAATAAGTGGTCACTTGGGTAGTAGGTACCTACCCAATAAAAAACAATAATATAAGAATAGATATAAAGTATTTAACTTAGTTATACATTATTGTAAGTATAAAAAACAAGAAATTGTCCATTATTTTGACGATTAGAATCGTCATAATTAATGTCTCGATTAATGTAGGTTGTAGGTACACTCAACGATCAAGTATTCAAATGGTCACCAATGTATCTAATAGTAATATATTGAAAATTTGATTAATTGAAGAAAAAAAATGTATATATTTACCTGAAATCCTTAAGTTAGTGAGTTTTTGTCTTTCTGGCCGCACGCCAGTACATTTAAATATCTCTTCTTTTAACGTTTTCACATCACTGTTTGTGTTTAAATTTTTCACATCGTAATCGTTTCCATTCCATTTTATTACAATGTCCAACGAACTGGTCGGAGATTGTTCTTCACATTCCATATTTTTACCTAGGGTGTCCAGCGATGGGGCGAGCATTTGAAAATTATGGTTCACGCGATTTTTTTCAGAGGTACGAATTTTGTGATTTCAAATCATTTTTCTGAATAAACCTATACGGTCGAATGGGTGCCAACGATGAATATCGCCACAACGAGATTTCGCAAGCACAACACAACACAAATACACAATAAATCTGAATATTGTTATTGTGATTTGTGATAACTTTTTTACAATATTCAGCAGCTGCTGCTGCTGCAGTAAGGTACACAAGATAGTGTACAGTGTAGGCATTAAACGATATTTTAAATTCAAGGAAAAAAAAATTCTTATTAACGAGTACGTCAATATTACTATGCAAAATATAATATAATAATAATGAATAACAATAATTTTTATTCATACGTTTAATAAAATCAATGGGGTTGTCGATTTAAGGATAAAATATGTCCACATAATCGTTTAATATCTTAGGTGGTATCCACACTGTACGATCGTTTTGATAAAGGCCTTGTACGCTTATTACTATAATAAACAGCTGACTTTATTATGGGCGAAAATCTCACGTCGCAGCATTCGACAGACGACAATCGGCATCAACTATCTGGATCCCATAGAAGCGAACTTGGTCCTTGATTGTTTTCTCGTGTTTTTCCAAACTTTTGGACCTGGAAACTGACGACATTTGGTACGATGAACGCCCAACAAGCACATAAGGAACATGTGTTGGCCGTGTCGAGGGATTTTATTTCACAGCCGAGGCTTAGTAAGTATATAATATTATGACCGTTCAAATTAGGGCGTGTCTGTGCCAAAAATTGAAAAATTCATATTTGTATCATAAAATAATACACTCGTCGCTTACCTAATCTCGATCAAACGTTCAAATCAACCCTGCAGTGACCAGGGCAGTACCTATAAAATATTGACTACCTATAATACATTTTTGGATGATCAACAATGTGCGGTGCTGTGAGATAATCGTCACTACTTCAATTAAACATCTCTGTTAATCGATTAGTTTTTCTGCTTCGGTTTATATTGGATTTAGGCACATTAATAAACATTGTACAACGTTGACCTGCGAAAATATTATTTCTTATGTTCAAATTTATTGACTTTATAATATTTGTGTATAACTTATCATAATCTTAGGTTAGGTAATATGTAGTATACTAATATAGTCTTGTTTTAATATTAATTTAAATATACTTGTTGTTCGAATTTAAATTTGTTTTTAACAGTTTAGGCGTTTTATTAAAACATTGTCGTTTTTAAAGATATTAGATACTTCAATGTAATAGCTATTTTTAGTGGGCGTGGTTTTTTATATTGATAATTTTTTTAACTCCAATTATTATATTTCTTTAGCATATAAAACCGTTTCCGGTGTAAATGGACCTTTGGTGATCTTGGATGATGTTAAATTTCCTAAGTATGCTGAAATTGTTCAATTGAGATTACACGATGGTACACTTCGATCTGGCAAAGTACTTGAGGTGTCTGGTTCTAAAGCTGTGGTTCAGGTACATATAATATTTATGCTTGAAAATATTCAGTCTAGAGCAAATTGATTAATAAAACTTATGATTTTAGGTATTTGAAGGTACATCGGGTATTGATGCCAAGCATACTCTTTGTGAGTTTACTGGAGATATTTTACGTACACCAGTGTCTGAAGACATGTTGGGCCGTGTTTTCAATGGCAGTGGAAAACCGATAGATAAAGGACCTCCTATTTTGGCTGAAGATTATTTGGATATTGAAGGCCAACCTATTAATCCATATTCCAGAACATATCCTCAAGAAATGATTCAAACTGGTATTTCAGCTATTGATATCATGAACTCTATTGCTCGTGGACAAAAAATCCCAATATTTTCGGCTGCAGGTTTACCACATAATGAGGTATATATATTTAATTGAGTACTTAATATTTGAATACAATATTAGTATTTATATTTTTGATATACTACTTAGATTGCTGCTCAAATTTGTAGACAAGCTGGTCTTGTTAAACAACCTGGTAAATCAGTTCTTGATGACCATGAAGACAATTTTGCTATAGTATTTGCTGCTATGGGTGTTAATATGGAAACTGCCAGATTCTTCAAACAAGATTTTGAGGTAAAATTGTTGGAAATTTAAATGTATTTATTTTAGTGTACTTTTAAACTAACTTTTAACTTTAAATTATAAATTCAGTAAGGTATATTGCTTTTTATATTCAATTCTTTATTCAAGATTATAAATGAATTATACTATAAGTCAGTAGTCTGTAAGTAATTATTTAATGTTGATTGATATTAATGAAACGTTTATAACTATTGCAGTAATTATGGGGGCCCTTAATTATTTCAGGGTCTGCAGGGGATACATCGATGAATAGATTATTTAAAATTTAACGGATAAATTTATTTGGGTTTATAAATATTTGTTTATTTTTTTTTTCTAGGAAAATGGCTCAATGGAGAATGTTTGTTTGTTCTTGAATTTAGCTAATGATCCTACTATTGAACGTATCATTACACCGCGTCTTGCTTTAACTGCTGCTGAATTTTTAGCTTATCAGTGTGAAAAGCATGTCTTAGTTATTTTAACTGACATGAGTTCATATGCTGAAGCTTTAAGAGAAGTTTCTGCTGCTCGTGAAGAAGTACCTGGGCGTCGTGGTTTCCCTGGTTACATGTACACCGATTTAGCCACAATTTATGAACGGGCGGGGCGTGTAGAAGGAAGAAATGGTTCTATCACACAAATACCTATTTTAACTATGCCTAACGATGGTAACATAACAATTCATAACAATTTTTAAAGTTAAAACTAATAACTTATGTCTCAAAAACTATTATTAGATATTACTCATCCAATTCCCGATTTAACGGGATACATTACTGAAGGTCAAATATATGTTGATCGTCAATTGCATAATCGTCAAATCTATCCACCAATCAATGTATTGCCATCCCTTAGTAGGTTGATGAAATCTGCTATTGGTGAAGGAATGACTCGTAAAGATCATTCTGATGTGTCAAATCAGTTGGTAAGCTTATCACTCATACTTTAGTATGAAATTAGTTTAATTATATTTCTATAAATTAATTTATAATATATGTTATTTTTTAGTATGCTTGTTATGCAATTGGTAAGGATGTACAAGCAATGAAAGCTGTTGTGGGAGAAGAGGCATTAACACCAGATGATCTTCTATATCTTGAATTTTTGACTAAATTTGAAAAAAATTTCATCACCCAAGGTAAAAATTAGAACCATGAATAAACTTGATGAAAATTATGATAATAATATACCATTGTTTCTTTTATTAGGAAATTATGAAAATCGTACAGTATTTGAATCTTTGGACATTGGATGGCAGTTATTACGTATTTTCCCTAAGGAAATGTTAAAAAGAGTTCCAGCAGCTACGTTAGCCGAGTTTTACCCAAGAGATTCCCGTCCAAAATAAACTTCTGTGTAAGTAAAAAGTATTAATGCTTTTTTTTGTCAAATTTCTTTTAATTACTAATAATTAATTTATATATTGTTGGCCTAATTTGTAAAGCACTTAACTCTAAAATATTAACATTTTCAAGAGAATTAATAATGTATTATACATTTTATTAAAAATAAGTATATGTCTTAAAATGATTATGCAACTAAATAAAACTGTCTTTCTATTATTAAAATGAATAAGGAATAATGAAATTGTCGGTTCAAACTTTCAAAGATTTAATGCCAACAATATATGATAACCTGTGAAATGGTCATTTAATTAATATTTACATAAATTACAATATGTTGCAGATGAATATTTTAACCGTAGATTATCAAAAATCGTCTATGTTCATTCTTCATTGGTTCACCTTGTACATTCCATTATGAATAAAAAAAAATAATTACCGTATTTTTTTTATATGGTAAAAAAATGTAGAAAATAGTCGTTCAATTCCCATTAAATTAAAGTCATGTAAACATTTTAATAAGTAGTAATAGTATTTATTATTTTATTATAAACATTATTGATAGATATAATATTACTGTCATATTTCAAAATGGGAATTCAAGTATATTTAGATTAACAGCATAATAATTTGTAAAAGAATTCGTTGAGGTGTTTTACCTTTTTATTTTCGTTGTTGTGAAATTATTATATTCTATTGATTAAAATTGGTTTAAAAAATTATATTTTTTGTTATTGATGATAAATACTTATTATTTCATTGATTATTGGGGTGATATATTTTATGAATCTCTACTAAAATAAGTACTGATATTGATACTTTAAAACCACTGTTTTATTTAGTTCTAATTTTAAAATTTAACATTGGTTGTAGCTTAAATTGAATATAATATAATATTCGACATAAAGACATACCCCGTTATAGTATTATAGATTTCTATCTTTAATTTTTTTAATTTTGAAATTCTAACAATTATAACTTATAAGCAATGAAATAAATAATTAAATATGGAAAATATTAAATAGTGTATAAATATGATGGTTTATCACACTGATGATTTAAGAGTGTTGTAAGCAATTAACTAGAATTAATATATTTTTTACCTTTTCATTAAAATTTAAGATAGAATTGTTGCCCACGAGCCTATATTATGTACCTACATTACTTACAGGTGTACAAATTAAATCAACAGAATAGCTGGTTTCCAAATTGAAAATTATTACTAAAAAAAAATGCATAACTTAATCTTTGCCTAAGATATGTCTGCACATTAGTTATAAACTAACATCATAATGTGTTTAAAAAAAACTTAAAATGATACCACAATTATAATCTAATCTCAAATCTGTGTAAATAGTTGTTAATTCAATTGAACTTTAAGAGTTCAGAACAATTTAATTATAATTCATAATCAAATATTTCTCTGTATATTTTGTATTAAATCATATGTAAGTAACAACTAACAATACTCTTCATTGTTTTACACTATATTATGTATATTATTTAATAAAAAAAATTATTTTACCAAAGTTCAATAAAATCATATGTTACATGAAGAGCTGTTTGATGTTTACATGCCATAATTTCACTAAAATAATATAAAGTAGGTACTAACTACTATTTATCCATTCTGTAGAAAAAAGTGGACATTAATTTATATTTGCGTGAAATGTCCAGTATTCTATTGCATGTTACATTTATAATTATACGATCACAGGCTTTGATCAACTCTAATAATTAATGCATGTAATTTGAAAAGTAAAAAGTTTTAGTTAGTAAATAAACAGCAGTATAATATAGTTTATTAGTAGGTACCTGTAAGGGAATAGTACATTTCGAAAACATTTTTTGTGACAGTAGTTATAGTTCTAAAGCTATGTGCAGACTAAAGAACCTATATTTATTGAAGATTGAGAACGGATTGTCATTATTTTTCCTTACCACTATTATCAGCAGTGTCAGCCTGACCATGGTCGCTGGACCACGGAAATAGTAGCCTCCAGTTATATTTGTATCGTGGGGCACCTTAGGATCCAAATTTATGTAACATTGTCATGTAACTGACTGTCTTTTGTATTCTTATGTATATTGCATTACGTTATTATGTTGTTATTCTTATATACTAAATAGTTATATATACATACACCATGCATTATAATATTATTTATTTGGCTTACAGGCTGCAATAAAATAATAAAATATTATACTATAAATTATATTTTATAATGATTTATTATTTGTTGTGTGAGTGATTACACAAAATACTGAAAACTAATGTATATAATCATAATTCATAATACTTGTTGTTGCTGCTATGAATAGGTATGTCATATACCCATATCGTCAAGAAGTCCATTGGACTAATTAGAAATATTAATGATTGGTGGTATACTGACATGGCAAGGATACCGATAAAGACCTGCAGTTATTTGTATAGTTAAATTAAATTAAAACAGCAAGTATGCTGTATACACAAGTTTAAATTATCCGTTTTATAATTAGTAATTTATTATTTGATTTTAATTCTGACACAATAATACATATATCTGTTTATTTGCAATAAATTATAAGACAATAAATTATTTGCAAGCATGGAAAATTATTAATAAAAACAAATTGATGAATGATGATTAGGTACATATTAGATTTATGCCAAAAAGGAACCTCGTATTTAAAATTTATGACCCAGCGAAAACATTTCTATCGACATTAAAAACAAAAAACTAATAAAAATCGAAAATTTCATATGCCTACAAACAGCTTAACATGGGTCAAAGTATTTTGAAAATTATATAGTGTATAGAAAATGCTAATATAATAATATAAACATTCAGTGAACATTTTATGTGTATACAGTAATTTTTTTTAAAGTTAGGTTTAGGTACTCCTAAAACCAAAATCGATTTTGTCAAAAACTAATTATGCTTAAAAATTTCCGTTTTTCCTTAATTTTGTATTTTTCGGAGCTCTTGAAAACTACTAATAATTTTGACTCCACGAATGCTACTACAGGTTGTCCCGCGAGGATTTACCCATTGCGATATCTTCTGAGATAATAAATATATCATAAATCTGTTTTATTTTTTAATATTAATTTTTTTGGTAAAAAATTATTTTTTTATTTTTGAAACAATTGAAGATAGCCATTTTATATAGGTAATCTTTATTTTTTAACATTGGATTTTCATTAATCATGATTTTTAATAATATTTTTAGTTTACAGGTAACACGGTAAAAAACCTATTTAGACCGGTGCCGGGCAGCGAGTTCCCCTCTACGGCTAATGGAGATATGCTCACGGGACACTATTATATTCATTATATTCACTTTCCCATTATAGAAAAGATACTGAAAATCGAAGAATTATTTCAACTGCTTATCGTATATTATATATACAGACACAAATATAAAAAAAACACATAATTGTAAAATCTATACATTCATCACAACGTTCTGATCTAGAAAAAATAAAAATGAAATAGTCGGTATAGGTACCTAAATATATTGAGAGTACCTACACACGGGAATTTTTTGTCTCTGTCTTAAAAACGAACAACATAGCAAATATTACGTTCACAATAGTCAATAACACATTTTACTCTGTAATTTCTAAAATTAGAGTGAATTTACCTCTTATAAAATTTAAAGGTAAGATTAAATTACTGGAGGGTACCATCGCTGGATGATTTCCCTCATCTTGTGTTTCATGTGTTATTATTTTGTATGTATATTATAGTGTTATGTCAGTCATCCATTTTACTTATTGTGTTACGTAATACAGATTGTAAATTTTCTAAAATAAATAAAAAAAAGTAAGATTATTATGTAGGTAGGGCATCTCGGAGGATTTTATTGATATTAATAGTTATAAATAAGACATAAGTTATGATCATTTTAAAATGCACAGTTTAAAAATGATCATAACATTCATAGCTCGCTTCTTAATAAAAATAAATATAAAAGCCTCCGATATGCCCTAGATTATAATCTTACCTTTACATTTTATAAGAGGTGAAATCACTCTAGTTTTAGAAATAATGGAATAAAATGTGTTATTGTGAAAGTAAAAGGGATAAAAATGTTTTCCTTACAAAAAATAATGTGTAAAATAAAATAATATTGGTATTATATTACATAAATAAAAAAACAATTAGCTAAATGTATATCCCAGCACTAAGATTATGAGCAATCTGTATTGATTTTTTCTCCTTAATTTGTTGAGTCTGACATGTCATCAACTCTTACTTTTTAGAGTAGTGAAAATGCTTTGATTTTCTACTTCAGCATTTTTTCTGATAGGAAAGTAAATCTATAGTTGGTACTACTTGGTAGGTACTTTAAGTCAAAAGTAAGAAATTCCCAGAAGTTTTCAATAGCGCTTAGAAAAATAAATTTCCATACTTCATGTAGCTTATAATTTTATCAAAATATTTTGACTCTTTTTG
>WHPZ01574603.1:0-12998 GCA_016617965.1 Macrosiphum rosae | reverse complement strand
CAGATTATAATTTCGAACACTATGACTCATACTCCCGTCCTAAAATTTTAATATTTATAAATAACAGAAATATTATATTTAAGTGAATTTTGGCTTGGAAAATATTATCTTGATCTTAAACTCAATGCTCCTTTAAACTTTACTTGATAACTCGATGGGCACGTGAACGCCGGTGTATTGCTCCATTGTTGTCCAAGTTTACTGTCACAAGCCGAAAAGTTGATTATTTTCTTTACATTTGTGTTATTATTTGCTTTAGTCACAAGGTACTGAACGTTGCATTTTCCATAGACTCCAGCCTGTAATTTTAGTTTTAAATTACCTGTGTAGTACCGTATATTTTATTTAGGTACATCAAGGGTTGGGACTCTGGGATGAATAAAAAATTTTTAAATTTTAAAAAGAAAAAAGGAATTTAGATTTTTTAAATCAAAAATCAATAATTTATCAAGGATTCGGCACAATAACTTCGTTTGATATTGGAACGCTGCCGTAAAAGGTCTCGTCCGTCAATACTCAATATTATGTACCTACCTCTTGTGCGACGAACGACGGTCGCCTCAGGGAATCCAATTTCAGCTGAAACATAGTGGCCAATGCTCTTTTTATGTTCAACGATCCCGTCACGTCGCCGCTTTCGCTCTCGAACTTTTGCACTTCGCCGTCTCTGTAAACACATCGGAACGGCAGCGTGATCCACGGGTAGTCTTGTTGGTTCTCGCTCGTTTTAAATTCTTTGATCTAATGTCAGAAAACCGATTGTTATAATTTTAACGAACAGTTCACATCACCCCGTATATACGTACTTGAAAGTTGGTGAAATTTTGATCGTTTTGAACTAAAAAGTACGCTTCCACCGAATAGTTGGTCAAGTGCTCCGAAGGGAACACGGTACCCACGTGCGTCGTCGCCCTCCATCTGTAGCCGAGCTGAACGCCCTCCGGAAACAGGTCACGATTGCAAAAGCTGGTTTGAACCAGATAACCTGTGTTGGATGCGAAATATCGAGTGTAATTATTGAGAATATGTACGTCATTTTTATGCTTTGATGTTTCGAGATTACAATAATGTACTGATATTTAATTTAATAATTTAATATGTAATTTAGTTAACCTATACATACCTACATATTATATTATTGTAAACTTGCTTCTATATACATCTCTTAAAATAAATGCATATGGCACATAGAAAATACTAATTACATTTATAAAATAGGCTAATTATTGTTAATTAGATTGTGTATAACTTACTCAATCTAATAAAACGTGCGTGACTTAATACTGTACATTAATTCTTAATTATTACCTACTTATATATGCGGTGAAGTAGGTACTTTAACGAAATACTTAGTAACAATAAGGCGTCAACACTGATACATTATTTTTTTTTCTTTATGACAATCCAATAGAATTGAAGCTTGCAAAATTTTAAACACGTAGGTTTTTTATTAAATTACCAATTATAATATAATAACTTAATAATATAATGTTTGAAAAATTATCTACGACAATTATTTATTATATTTATGATAGATTGTTTTTTTTTTATGCTGTTATGTAATTTGAAGTTAAGTCTTCAACTTATGTCTACGTGTGAAATCGAATAATAATATTATGGTCATGTCATTTTCAGAAACTCCTACGACTTACCAGTCCTGTCCTACTATATAGGTATAAAAAACAGATTTTAAGAAAAAAACTACATCTTATTTATCTTATTTATCTTAAATAAATAACTTAAATTCAAACAAAATAACGCTCTCTCTATACTTCAATTAAAATAAAAATAAATTATGTATGTAATTGGCATAATTAGAAAATATGTTTAGTTATATCTGTTATAAAATTACAATGATATGATAGTATGTAATATGCATATAAACCATAAATAATAATAAGTAATAATATTTATTCATGGTTTATAATTTATATTATTATATGATATAATATGACGACTTTCATAGTAATTAACATGAATTCAGTCTGATAAAAAACAATGTACCTACTACAAAGATATAGCCGTATAGGTATAGTTATTTATTTTATAACTTTGCAGTTTTAACTTTTATATTAATATAAGTACCTACGTATATTTTTGATGGAAGATTGGAGGGAAGAATATCATTCTAATAGCATATTTTACAACATTATTATCATAATAAAATGTTAGGTCGGTGACCGGTGTAGTTACCGTTATTGATTACGTTATTAAAATTTAAAGTGGTAATTAAATGTGAACATAGAACATTATAACTAGGTACCTATACATATTATGTGTTATTACTACTAATTTAGATTCAGTGCCGTATTCAGTGTAATATGGTATAATAAATTTAATTATGGTTACTTAATGTTTATTTTTGTTGTTATAAAAAAATAATTTCAAGTGTATGTAAAAACGTTAATGCATATTATTACATCTATTGTTTGCAGTGTTCCAGTAAAACTTCCGATACGAGAAAATTAAATTGATTAAATTGGACTGAGTTTTCGAAGCAACTCTTTTAAATTCAAATAATATTATAACATCGTTGTATGAATAATAACACCGCAGTAATAAGTTCAGTATATTTATTTTATCTTAATGATTACAATATAAGACTTTTGAAAGACAAATAATACTCATTTCACTGAATTCAAGACGTTTCGGTTCGAATTGATGATATACGTTTGAATTCGATTTCTCACTCAATTGAGAAAACTCGAATTTATACAACCTATGAATTTTAACTGTTTAGTGATGTCGGTTGAATTTAAAAACGAATTAATTTACTTCGACTCCGTGAATGTGAGTGGCTGAATATAAAACGCAAGGAACAGCTTAAGACACTATATTGTATTTACATTTAACCCCCGACGGTTTGTATATAATATATATATTATACATATATACTACGTACGCGGGTATAAAGTTTTAATCCACAAGACGCCAAACTATATAATAATATATATAGTACACCTACAGACTTTAATATCAGATGTAAAAATGTCATTATATTACCCGTTTCAAAAACGCGTTCGTCGGTTCCTTAATAAAACTAAATAATAATGTAATTTGTATAAATTACAACTTTGCATGACTCTGTTCAAAAGTTCAAAAATAAATTCACATTAGTACAATAAATTGTCATATTATGCTGAAACATTTTGTGATAACTTTAAGATCTATTTTTTCTAAACAACAGAACTTGCTGGATCGGCAATAATTACGATTGTATTATTATTATGCCTATGTGCTTATTGTACTAGTTCACTTTATACATATCATATATGGAAATGGAACATATCTGAATATTAATCTGTTTAATTGTCGAAACCAAATTCCAATATTATTTTATAAGACGTATACAACAAGTGGTCATATTATATAACATTATGATTGCGTAAGTGAGAAATATAGTGTGTTTGTATACGATTTATTGTTTTGAATGAGTTATTATTTTCTTATTGCTTATTTTAATTGAATTAGGAATGTTTTAAATACAAAAAACTCACATAATCAAAACTATTTCCGGTAATGTTATGAAATATCTTCATTCATCGTTTGGGCGAGCATTATGATATTTAATTAATATTAATTTGATTTATTTTTTAATTATTTCTTCTATGAGTATTACATTATGTAGACGTAAGAAAATCGACAAAAACACTGTGACCCTAACTTAAAACACCATTTAGTCAATTAGGTCCAATAACTATTTTAAATAAAATCAGTAGGTACTTTAAATAATTCAAAACAATTCAAATAACAACTTATTAAAATATATCCAGGCCTTACATTTATTTTGCCTTATACTTTATCTTTTTTTTTGTGATATTCTACAGTAAAATATATTTTTGTCACTCACACACATGTATCTTTAAATGACATATAACTGCTTAAAAAGACTAGTGAGACGTGATATAATTAAATTAAGAGAGGTCTGTTTTATGATAATTTAAAGAAATTATATAACGTATTATAAAATATAATACCAATAATATTTTTGCATAATCATATTAGATATTATTATGTTTGTGTTACTATTACCTAACCAATGGATAAATTTATATAATAAATGTATTTATCATTTTATCAATAAATTTCTTAAAATAATAACATATGGTTACTTGGTAGTCAAAAACAGGTAATTTATACACATCTTGTAAAACATAAAAAAAATGTTGGACAATGTAAAAAGATTTTAATATTCTGCTAGAGTTATATTAGCTGACCCACCATGTTAAATACTTAAACATGTAGGTATTGTTACTCGTATATAATATAATATGTTCATAAAAATACATAATTTTTAGTACTTTTGAACCCCAGAAATAAAAAATTAATATTTATCTTAGTGTCTCTATGTTATTCAATAAAAAGTAAATTTAATTTATTTTAGATTCTGAGGGGAGCGATGAATGTATTGATTTTACAATGATGTG
Organism: Macrosiphum rosae; assembly: GCA_016617965.1. NCBI lineage: Eukaryota > Metazoa > Arthropoda > Insecta > Hemiptera > Aphididae > Macrosiphum > Macrosiphum rosae. The sequence goes on along the minus strand of WHPZ01574603.1, from coordinate 8,571 downwards.
TGAAATAAAAAATTTGTTTTTTGTGTCTGCGTATACGATTAGTAGTCAAAATAATACTTCGATTTTCGACTTCAGTATCTTGTTTAATGGTCAAGTAAATGAAGGTGGTGCATTTGGAAGGTCAAAAATTCCCAGTAGTTTTCAAAAACGCCGGAAAAAAACAAAAAAATTAAGGAAAAACAGGAATTTTTGACGACATCGATTTTGGTTTTTGGTGTAAATCTAAAACAAACGACCGTAGATACGTGACATTTTCACTAAATGTTTATATGTATGTTAGCATTTTCTATACACCATAAAATATTTTGACAAGTTTTGAGCTGTTTACCGACATTTTCAATTTCCAATTTTGGTAGTTATCTTTTCTATAAATGTCGATAAAATTTTATGTGTTCTGTAAAAAGCTTGACAATTTAGTACAAGTCTTCTAATATATTGTTACAATGGCATTTGAAAAATATTAAAACTACAGAGTCACAATTTTTTTTAGTAGGCATTTAAATTCGAATTTTGACAAAATGGGTACGTAAATGCACGGAAATATGCAAATTATTTTGAGGTAGAAATTCATAAAAAATTAAAAACTAAGATTTGAAAATTTAATACAAGATTCACGTTTTTCCACCTTTAACAAAAAAAAAATTTACCGGAAGGTCAAATTTAATTTTTATGAACGTTTGAAGCTCAAATGTTTACAACATTAAATATTCATTCGATTTCTCATTTAGCGATTTTTTTATTTTGTTGTAATTTAAAAACGAATAAATAACTTGCACCATATATTTTTTATTCTATCATTTTCTATACTTAATAATTTTCAAAATATTGTTTTGTTGCCCACTTGTAAACAGCAGGACTACTGAACAACAGGGCAACAACCACTTACCCACTTTTTAATATTTTTTACACCAGTTATGTATTTATATGCAAGAGAAATAATGTAAAACTATATAAGTAGGTATAGTAACTATACTAACTACCTATAGTAATATAATGCAAACAGGCCACTGAATGTTTGTACAGTTTTACGTTATTTAATGATTGAAAGTGAAAAATTCTAATGACTGCAACTGATAGGTAAGGAGAATTGTACGGATTATTTGTTTCATGTTAAAAAGCCATATTATTAGGGGAAGTATGTTTAGTGTTTTACTTCGTTTTACCTTTAAAGCACATTTTTGTTGTACATTTTAACATAGAAATTACATATTAGGCGAAGATGACTGTATATGATTTAATTAAAATATCGTTGTAGTAGGTATGGCAAATGTTTCTGGACAATATCTTAAGGCGTATATTTGTGAGTGTAAAATAGATAATAATATTACGGTGACGGAAACGAACATAATATTATTATTATCAAATAAGTACAGTAGACTATCCAAACAGTTGTTATTGTTGACAAAATTCCTTAGGTATTTGAAAAACGTGTAGGTATATATATAAAACAAACGTGTACGTCCTACATATTATATTGTTTTAAATGATACTGTAGCTGAGCAGGTATAATGTATATACTACTGTATAGTGTTGTGAAACTACACCGTTTTAAAAATAAATAAACTACCATGGTACAAGTGGTGCTTTAAATGTTTAATGAATTTTATTTCGGTACACTTTAAATGAAAAAAAAATATAATATATTAATTGTAGACTTTCACTTTCGCCGTTCAGAACAATGACGATATATTTTTGAAAATCATCGGTGACACGTTGAGTGTGATATATTATGGCTTGTAGTTTAAAACCATATTCGTATTTTCTAGTGGGCCTGTTATTTCGTAATCTCGTCGACAATGATTGGCGTAATCACGACAGTGTCCACTGATAAGTATGCAACCGAGGTCCGAGCTTATACTAATCGTTCGGAAATAATTATGTTTCATGTACCAACAACGCTTCCGTATTTGGAAGTTTTGCCCTCCTCTTATGGACTAATTGATTTGAATTTGAGTACCTGATTATAATATCATAGGAGAGGTGCCTACACTGACGAAATTATAATATTCAGTATTAACTGTAAGAACCTAATTTTACCTTAATTACATTGATTATTGGTATTGTGGCACTGTGATTTATAGGAATAAATTTAAACGATGATGACCTACAGCTGTTATGCATAAGCTATAATGAGGTATGCGATTTGCCGTAATATAACATTATAATGTCTTATAAGATTATTGTAGTAGGTGTGTACCTACCTATATTTGAAGGAAGTTTTAAAAGCACAATAGAATTATGTTTCAAATTATTATTACATTTTATTGAATGATAATTAACTACGATGTTGTCGAATTGAATAAGTTTAGAGTTTTACAATTTTATTTATTTTAGCTTTGCGATAGTGAACACTTTTTTGCCTTTTCAAACATAATATAACCTTTATAATTATATAATACAATTCCGTTTATCGTGTGATAACGTTGGTTTTAAGGAGACGTTACACCCGTATGTGTCGTCTCTGTCTTTCCAATGTAAAAATGTAAAACATACCAAAAACTTTACTGTTTTGCGCGGAAAAGAACCGCGAAAGCTACAGTCATAACTAAGAAACGAAATTTTCACCACATAAAAAGGAGTACCTACTTTGACAATGAAATTTCGTTTATATTTTTTCGATATCGGAACTGCAAAAAAAGTTATTCAAGTTCGAAAAACATAAAAAATATGGATTTTGAAACAATAAGAACTTTTTATGTATAAGTGAAATCAAAAAAAGAAAACGATATTTCACTGGTACTGTTCTCAATTATATTGTACATCGATTTGGAGTCTTATAAGTATCACTACCGCTTGAGTGGTTCTATCCCACTAAAAACAGTTTTTGCACGACATTTGCAGGAGATGACACATGCGGGTGTAGAGTCCTCTCAAAAGGACGTCTTACCCTTATGCGTTGTCTTTGTCTCACAAACGCATAACACAGCAAAATAGTACATTATGATAAATTGGTATGTACAATCAATTTACTATTTAAAAACGCTCGTAACTCGCTTTAAAATTAAAATATAAAGTAAATACTATGGTCATTATCACTTATAGATAATATTTTTAACTGCTTTACTTCTAAATTTGGTAATAGATAAATTCATTCTAAAATTAAACATAACGCCGAGTTAAAGGAATTGTTCAGAACGTACAATTTTCTATTTGTTATGTTAAATGTCATAGTGTAGATATAAAATAATATCACATCCGACGGAAACGTTGACGAGTTTAACCTCTACGGTTTGTTTTAAAGGACAACATATACGATGAGAGTTGTGGGATAGTTGGGGGACAAGATGAGGCATTTTCATTTCCCTAAGGTTGCCTCTCCCTAGAAGAGAGTTTTGAATTTAGGGAAATCACAGGTATTCATAGAGACTTAGTAAATCTATATGAATGCCATGATAATACATCTACACCATTTTAAATGTATTATATTATTATATTGAAATTAATAAAAAACTAAAAATAATTGAATTTGGTATTATAATATGCAAAAGTAAAATTACAAATATCTATTATAGCTATTACTTATTTCTACTAATTAATCATTTTTAATATTTCCCTCCTCTTATTAGCCATTAGAGCATAATAGTACAGTATAACAATGTTATTTTATTGACCTTTGCATATTTGTCGAAGGAATTTAAAAGTAGATAAACCTGATGAATCTACGGTTTAAGACTATTGATATTATATTACTTAGGTATTACGTCCATGTTACACCTATCACGAATCCCAATATACTATAATATGATATTATACATCAGCTATAATTATATTATATTATTAAAATTACGTTGTATTTATCAGTGGCGTGGCCAGGATTTCTAAAATGGGGTGGGGGTAATAAAAAACCTCATAATACAATTCAATCGATTTCTATCGCCATTTGCCACAAATCACCTATAGATCCCTACAACTCTATACACAGTCTGGAATCTGAACACAAATATAATATAATATCTGTGGCTCCACGTGTTTAACACATCAAAATGTATATTAATAATATATTATAAATTATACTAATTATACAAATGAAGACTCCACCTTTAATTATCTTTATACAACTCCATAAACTGGGGCTTACCGCCATTTATTTTTTCCTATTAATCATATTATATAAATTTTATTCTGTGTATTACTACGTTACTGTAATATTATCAAACATGTACCTAACCTATATAATATGTCTCAATTTGTTTTTGGGCCCTGATAAAATGAAAAGTGACTAAAATGTCATTAAAACACAAAAAGATCGGTGAGGGGCGGGGGTGCGCCATGACTCCTTTGCCCCCCTAGAAACAAGCCACTGGTATTGATATCTATATAGTACCTATAGCGGGAGTTGTCAGCGATCGAAAAACACCTTTTTAGCCACCTAATGTGAACGAAGTAACGAAGATCACTATAATACGCAGTTTTTTGACTAGATCGTCGGGAATGACCATCGTGCACAAATACCGATTGTTTAAAGTTCAAATTCTTTCTCCTATAGGGGTCGTATATTATACGGTGTGTTCAATATAATATATACAGGTATAATCCGACCATCGCCCGAGATTTGTCACGGTCATCGTTGACAACTATATAATAGAGTGTGGATTAAATGCGTTTTTACATATTTTTCTGATGTATACAAAACGAATTTTGTGTGCTCGAAAGCGATAATATTATCATAGTCGAGAGCCCTCGAAAAAAAAAAAAATCTGTTTTGCGTATCCACGCCCCATATACCTATATTGGGTACATTATTATACATGAGTAATACACGCCTCTATGGGTAGGTATAGTGGCCATTGTAAGGTACTCACACGATACGACGGCGACTATAAAGCCCAGTCTGTCGTGCATTGCGTCGTGGAATCGACGGCTTCGGCGAGAGTATAATAATTATGATAATAATAATTATTATTATTACGTCGTCGCGTGTCGCAGCACTCTGCGAGGTGTCCTGCACACACGCACACTATACGTCCGTGTCTAAGTACTCGCGGATTTGTGATTTTTTCGGTTTTTTTAAATTTTTTAATTAATTATTATTTCAGACGATCGGTCACATGTCAGCTGTGCGCCAGCAGACGTCCACGACGACAACGATGGTGATCACTCGCGCGGCGGTGGAACTGTGGAAGTGATAACAATATAGCTGATACGTGTGATATTATAATATTTTATACGATCGTATACGGTTTTGCGGACCGGAAATGAGCTGTCCCTATATACGACCGAAACTGCAGGAAAAACGTTCGTTAGACCTAACCGCACTTGCACTAAACCGCACTGTCGCTACGCACTAATAGTAAAAAATATAACTCGTCTTATTGTTATACCATCACATCATTATATTATGATTATTGTAATGATAATTATTTTTGTTCCTGGTTTCGCGACGTCCGGCGTTCGAGTGTATTGTACTAATATTATTATTATTATTATTTTTATTATTATATATTATAGGTATTTATTGTAATACTATTCCGTCTCGTTGTTATCGCCACACTGGTGCTGCCGTTTTCGAAACGGGTCCGTCGAATCGGCCGACTTTTCAGACGTCTCGACCTATGGACCTGTTCGATCGATTGACTCTTCTTATCAGGTACAGTTGCGTATAGTGTGTTAGCGTACTAGTATATAGGTATATTACACGGTTTACAGTTTTCACTGTTAATATCAATATTACACTATTGTCTGTTATTATTATAATAATATTTAATATGTACTATTATTATTATTATTATATTATATTATATTTTTTTAAAAAAAACATGTGTACAACGTTGAAACTACAAAAGTTGATTAAAACGCCAAATAAACCTGTTGAATGCTTAATTTACACTATAATATAAGATATTATATGTCTTGTTTTTTATTTGTATTATTATACATCTCGACATACCTGACTAATATACTATATAATGTATAGGCCCCACTGTCTCGTGCAGGATATTTTACAGTAGAATATTATAGCAATTTTAATTACATATGCTTACATAACAGGTGTTAGTAAGTATCTATTTTGTCGATGACATTTGTCACTATATGTACTATAAGCAGGTTCTGCATCCTTGATTGCATAAACATTATTATATTAAAATACATAGTATATACTGCATTGCTGATATATGCTGTAGCTATAATATTGCGAACGTATTCGTCCCATGAGATGAGACGACTATGAGAGCTACTAGTGTTTGTCATGACTCATGGTCTTCGTTCGCCGTCTATGTGCTATCATAATATATTATCGCATATCTCTACATACAGTATTATACTCACTTTTATGTGTGATTTGTTCACTGAATCGTTATAATTATATTGCCACAACGACACACTTATACTCAAATGTCGATCCAGCTCCATCGTCACCACCTGCAGGGTCGATAGCCACGAGGCGGCACTTTTTTATTTTACCCTCATTTTATTTAGAGTCTAAAGATCACTTTATAATTCTTATATTTTTACTACGTAGGAAATTGATTTGATTGTATTTAACAAGTTCTTTGTGAACTTGGAATAGTTGTTATAGTGAGCACACTTGCTGTAGTGCTTGCTCTAGCTTAAAAAAAACCACATTAATTTAATAAAAATTCATAACAGAAATAATGACAAAATCAAATGAATAAATAAGTAAACCCTTGTATAATATATTATAGGTACCCGCGGCTATCAAGTATAAAAAAAAAATTATAATAAGTAGAATTTAAGTGTTTCTACTTTTATTCGAAGTAGGTATATGTGCTGGAAATCCACGTGGATTAAGTGAATTGAGAAATTCTACTGGGTAATTAAATGTTGTTTGTATTATTTTATCAAATGATATTCTATATCGTATGCTACAACTCCTTCAAATGAGTCAAGATAATTAATCATTAATCACAGATTCTCGGTTATTTGTAGGAGCTAAAATTGCACGCTAACCGAACCATTCCATTGTTGTTCTTTTATCATATAAATATCAGGATAAACTGCACTTATAAGCTGATCCTAACGTTTCCGGTAAGTATTACAACTTTATCTGCTTGTTCTAGATATTGTCCATTTTAAGTAGAAGCTGAGAAAATAGTCTTGGTAATGTGAGTTTTTAAAAATCTTTTCTTAGTACACGCTATTCCGATGCTATGTTGGTATACTGGTGGTATGACATTTAAAGTATCTATAGGTTAGGTTAGTACCTAATTTGTTTTAGTAAAAATATTTTTAATTTAGTAATATGTACAGTTATAATATGTACAATGTACATTAATGTAGGAAAGTGGGTGAGATAAAAATATATATTATGTTATAAAATATTAAAATAAAGTAATGTAGGTACTTCAAAGGTATTTTAACATGGGGTGTGGTTGACATATTACTATAGTATTTATGTTTAATATTGTAAATTTGTATCATTTAAACATTTTTGTATGTTTTTTTTTGCCAATATAAAAATGTTGAATACCATTTTAAATGTATATAATACCAGAGGATAGGTATATTTTATTTTTATTTAGTTTCCAATACTTAAATTATTATAGCTCAACAGTTAGGACTTAGGAATTAGAGTGAAAAACATAAGTGAACAAAAGGTTAAGTATAAATATACCATACAATTACGAAGATTTTATGACAATTAGGTATATGTAAATATAAAATTTATTTAAAAAAAAAAACTAAATCTATTAAAATACTGAAATATTTCGCAATCTTAAGTTTCGTGAAATTTTCAAACACTACATATTAATCTTTAATTACATTTTTATAGTAAAAACGTCTATACGCACTCCATGCAGATTCCCCCACCCCGAACAACACCTCTGTAGCAACATGCCACGAGTGCAATCGTTTTTGAAATATTATGATAAGGCGCTGTTTTTATCTATCCTGTTTAAACACTCATTCCCTCACACAAACACCCACCTAATTTTCTTACAAATGTAACCGTAGTCTGAAATGGTAAAATTTAAGAAAAAAATGTGTATTTTTTCTTTTAAAAAAAAGAGTTAGGTAATTTACTCGTCTGTCGAACTATAAACTCGTTGTTTGATTTAATCAATTTCATAATAAGTATATGTCTACGTAATGTTGGAACAACAGCTAATTTAGACTTTTCAATAAATATATTTAATTATATCGACACGTCACCTATAGGTACCTATTGTGATTTGTGATTCCTCAGCTGTGGCCACTTGTTATATATTTAATTCGGTCTATAGGGTTATTATCCTCTAGAAATTGGAGATCAGAGAAACGCCCAATGAGTTTCATATAGCACCTTTTATCTTTGTAGATTAGAAAATTGAACTTAGAGTAGGTGTATAATATATATAGGTACTTAAAGAATGACATTGTTCAAATTGTGTGTTTTGGGGTAGAAAAAAAACTGTAATGGAATGTAATAAGCCCAATGGTTTTGAACTCTTCGCCATTCCCTCAAGTCGACTGAACTCCGAAAGTTAAAATCCAACAGTTTTTAGTGTGCATAAATCATTGTTTGATCATCAGTTTGCTGTATAATTAAATATTTTTTTTTAATTTTTTTTCCAACGTAAAACGTTTTATCAGTTATTTTATTATTAACTTTGAATTGTTGTATTGCTATTG
>WHPZ01574601.1:0-10715 GCA_016617965.1 Macrosiphum rosae | reverse complement strand
CTCGAAAATTATCAATCATTGTAATGAATAAATTATAGAATGTTCAGTTTTTATAGCTAAGGATTCCAAATTTATTGCAAAAACATATCAAACAATTTAAAAGGCTTGACTACGTTGTACCTTGAAGTCGTCAAGTCGGTACGATTAATATTGAAGAAGTTAGGATTTAAAGTGTTATTTAAAAAAACTATAAAAATAAAATATAAATCAAAAGTTAAATTTTTGGAACTCAGATCAGGTATGATAAAATATCAAAAAGTACCTACTTCAGCATAAGTATTTAAATACTTTTAACTACTTAAATACGCGTATTTTCAATACTTTTCAAGACAAGTATCTGTATTTCAATACTCTTAAAAAGTATTTTTTTAGGAAATATTCTATATTTCTATTAATTGATAAACTAACATTCTAATAGATTTAAACAATAATTTAACTACTGTGTTCCAGAATACAGAATATAATATAGTGTATATTTCGATAAAGTTATGTACATATATTATAAATATAAGTTTAATATATTTACAAGACTTATATTTATTTATTTTTTTGTTTTTATAGTCAATAAATAAAAACTTTTGGATAAATTAGGTGTTCACAGAGTTATTTTGAAATTATGTTAATAAAACACAACCATTGTTATTGCTTATCTGTTCATTGTTTTCAAAATTTACATTTACGTTATAATATTTAAAATCAAATTGTCAAATTTGTACCCCATTGTTAATTTAGTCGTTTAAAGTCTGTGTTAAAATAATTCCATATTTACATGAAAAGAAACATTATATAGCCATATAGGTAGTAATATTTAAACATTGTTAATTAATCAAAAGTTCATATATATTATCCATTTATAGCTTAGAATATAAAAATTAAAACCATAGTATAAAACCCGGTTTTTCATTCATCCAGTTATTCGCCAGATACGTATCCGTCGGATAAACTTATCTGACGGATAATCTTTAAAATAAAGTGATTCCGGTTTTTCAATGTAATTTTATTCTCCCGAGTTGTCGATAGGAAAATTATACTAACTGACATTTTTAATCATTAGCTATAAAAGTTGAAAAATTTATACATTTTTAAATTTAAAATTTGATACCTACATTTTGTCAAAATTTAAACTTTAAATGCTTATAATCAAATATTTGTGCAAATTTATTTTAATATTTCTCAACTGTTACAATATATTAGGAGCCTTTTATTAAATTTTTAAGCTTTTGGACCCAAAAAAAAATTTATATTCGTTTATAGAAAAAAAAACTAAAACAATTGGAATCTGAATATGAACGTTATCAGCTGAAATCAAGTGAAAATATTTTTAAAATTGTATCATGTATAGACAATGCTAATATAAACATTCAGTGAACATTTCATGTATCTACGGTAATATTTGTTTCAGAGTTACTCCAAAACCAAAATCGATTTAGTTGAAAACCGATTTTGAGTATAATTCCTGTTTGTACTTAATTTTTTATATGTTTTTTTCTGGCACTGTTGAAGAAACACATCATTGTAAAATCAATAAATTTATCGCTCCACTCAGAATCTAATATATCCTATATTCCTATAATATAGCCTATAGGTTTATTAGAATTTTGTTTATGTGTGTAGGATAGTATAGCTACCTACATAATAGTAAAATACTAGAATCATTTGCGATGTAGTCGTATGACTTGTGAATATTGATTATTAATCTTTCCCTTGCATCTTAAAACAAATTGTACCTACACGATAATATTTTATTGCGACCACTATATAGACGTCTGAACATATAGATCTTCTCGAGCACTATTCGACTTACTATAATCAACGAAATAAATTATTTAATAAGATAAAAGGCTATACTCGCTATAGTATAATATATTAATACATTATACACTTTCACAAAGCATAGAATAAAGATATTTTACCTTTACTACTTTACGATTCAAACCCTTTCGTTTTTAAAACTCGATTTATTTACACTACGCATAAATTAGTAATTGCCCAAAATGATTCAATATACAATAAAATTGCTATAATAAACAAACTGTGAATATGTTTTCAAAATTCGAAGGGTTGGTCGGAAATTTGGTCTGGCGGTGAAACTGTGGCGGTGAATCTGCGAAATGTCATAGACCCATAAATTATATGATAAAAATCTTCAACCATTATAAAATATAAATTATTCCTACACAAATATTCTCAGTTATAAATAATCAGTAATCACTTTACAGTCTACAGCTCTGCACATCTGCCTATACTCGATACCCGGTTAGTAATAAAATGTTTACTCGACTAATACTCGGTACCCGGTTTAATACTAAAATTTCTACCCAGTATATCTCTGGTATACACCCTCCTATAGGAATAAGATCACGACTGGGTGGTGGACCGTTTTGCGTGCGTTTCGCGCAGCCGGTTTTTGATTAGCTCTCCGAAACGTCTGTTGACGATTATACAGCGCTGTTGCAAATATCAATAGCATACACTGTATTGTTTTATAAGCACGCAGACGACTGTGTTGCCACTTGAGCGTTCCGTATGCAAAAGTGGTTTGGGACCCCAAGGACGAGCGGTGCAGTAAAGGAAGTGGTTTTGAATACGCGACCAGTAATGATCTTATTATTCCATGGTGGGTATATTAATTAGTAATGGGTTTTATACAGTGGCGTATTTGAGGGATGGCTATGGGGGCGATTGCCCCCTCCCCCTCTATGACTTAAATAATAATCGGTTTTTCTATAGGCGTGTTATATTGTTCATATCTTCATATTATACCTTCGCAATACGCTGACGGGAGTTTCCAATAAATTTTTTTTTCATAAAATATTGTATGTCGGAACCACGGTTGTAGATATACTGGTTACACAAGTTCTATATTAAATTGATTATAACACGTCATGGTCCATTCAATATGTCTTTCGATAAGGCACAGAACAATACACGGTCGTATATATAAGACCGCATAACAAAGTAATTTTTACACCGTCGTTATAAGGTCCGCTTCACAGCCGCGGGTACGGAAACCGTCAAAGATGGGCAAGTTAATGAAAATAATTAACTGCGACAATTCAAGTTAATTTAACTAAATTGTCATTCAGTTAAGTTAAAAGTTAACAAAAAGAAACAACTAGATAAGTTTAAAGTTAAAATAGAAAATAAAATTAACTTAACTCAGTTAAAAAAAAAAATTAATGTTTTTTCAAGTTACAATACTTTTAAGTCATATACTTCCCTAGCATTTTGTTGTACACAAACATTTAATAAGACTTTTAACACTGTGTAAATAATTAGATTATTTTAAACTATAATTCGAAAATCAATTAACAAAATCAAAAAAGTGTCAACGAATCAGTACCTATATCCAGTTGATTACTCATGACACGAAAAAAAAATTAACTAACTGCTAGTTAAGTGCAAAAATTTAATTTATGACAATAACAATTTTAACTGAATAATGTTAAAAAACATTAACTTTTTAACTTAACTTTGACTTTTTAACAAGTTAATGGCCCACCTTTGGAAACCTTGGCTGTGAAACGTATCTAGGCATATATGTGTTGTACGGGTAGCTTTGGGGACGATTTCGACTTGTACCTCGCAATGAGGGATGGATCAGATTTGCTCAGTTACAGAGTAAAACTCGGTCGTCGGTTGTCGTTTGCCCATCACTATTTTTAATTCTGACATTTTGTGTAAGACAGTGGCGCGTGGTTCAATTTTTGGGTTTTGCACGGTTTGCGCATCGACCGTTTACCTTACTTTGAAGGGTCGTAAGTCATTTGCACATCAATAATATTCAACAATAGAACTGAAAATAAAAAAATTTATTTACGTACCTAATTATTTATTTTTAATTAATTTTTACTCAAACTATATGACTTTAAGTATATTTTGTTATTTGGGGTAAAAATGTCATCAGTTGCTATACAATTATAAAATGTTAAAATTATTTGCAAAATTGTCGAGATTTTAATGAATGGTGTAAACATTTTAACTTAAAACTCTAATTTAACAAAAATGTATGTTTCAATAAGTATCTTTATTATTTTTAAACTAAAAATTCTTAAGTTATTCGTTATCTAAATTACTGTAGTATAATATATGTATGTATATTTATATAATTATAACAACTGTTCAATTGAATTAATCCAATTCATTTTTAGTTGATTGTACCTATTTAGGTATTACCTATATGTAAATTACGAAAATCGTTGAATTTTCAACCAACAATTTTTTTTATACCCTTATTCTATTATTAAGTACGTCGATGGGCATATGATGTAAAATAATTTGGTCGCAAGATAATACGAAAATGATTATCGGCCTATAATACCGATGCGCAAATGATATACGGCCAACTTGGAGGGCCGCGACGGTTTTGGGCCGTTTGTGTCATGAGAAGCCACTGACCGATAATATGTCAAGAAATGGAGACTAAACGTTTGACATGCATAGACCATAGTATAACTACTGGGTTGTAGGTTGTCGATATTAAATATGTAAGTGGGCTGGTAAAGTAGGAAACCTACGGAAAACTCGATGGGCTGAATTTGTTCAATCCGGCCCCGAGTCCTCGGTTAGAGAATCTTTCCGGCAGCTAACAGGTTGCGCCTAGACTATATGTCACACACACACACACCAACTCGCTAACACGCAACCGCCTCCGTTAAATCCTCGACTGGTCACGTTACCCCACGACACACTGCTCATTCAAGCTTCGTTTATGAATCTCATTTGAGTCATAAGTATAGCTAAGGCAATACTTATTCTTAAGCATCGACTATGAGTATTTAGTATATTGCCGAACTTATCATAATAATATTATTACTGCCGAGGTGTCCACCGTGTCGTAATCTGGTTATTATTATTATTATTAATATCATTGTTATTATTATTATTATTATTATTATTATTAATATAATTATCATTATTAATATTATTAAGTACTATAATATTACTGTGTCACTTAATCATCATGTAAGGACTATACGCACCAGTTTTTATATTTTTATACAACCTCATACGTTTGTAAGTCTGTAAGATTAAGTTAGTAATATTAATGTTTAACTAGATCGGTTGGATGTAACATTGAACCAGGCGTGAATCTAGGGGGGGCAGTGGGGCGGCCCTTTGGTGCGGTCTTATACATTTATTTACTTATTCATATTACTGTATGTGTACAAATCACAAGGTACTATACTTTCAAGTATATTTTCACCATTCTTACGTATATAATATCATACATGCAACAATGGACCCATAAACGGGTGATTGTAAACTCCGCCCGAATACCGGTTAGATAGAAAGGTACCATGCAAAAGTCTAATTTAAGCTCCGCCAGTTTCATTTTCATACCTGGAATGGATATATGGAAACTCCACCAGTGTTAAGGTCCTGCTTCTTATGTAAAACTAAAAAATAGGTATATCTCAACTAAGTTAACTCAAAAATTAAAAATAATTTATTGTGTTAGAGAACGCTATAAATAGTTATAATAACGGATTTATATTAGACTTAATAGTTAGAATATCTAGAAATTGTATCACATAATTTTGGCACACCGTTCAAAATATAATATTATAAGTTATAACATATAATATTATGTCATAATAATAATAATATAATATACCTACATATTTCTTGATTATTACAATTATTGTCTATCATTTTTTTTCTAACATAACACTGGCCATTGCAATTTGTTTGTTTTTTTTGGACTTTTATTTTTAAGTTTTTTTTCATATTTCTTGAAATATACCTAACTGGCAAACTATTATTTAATAAGCATGCTTATAACTATAAAATTATGATTTTTTTGTTTAGTAATAATCTGTATATTATATTAATTGTATATACTGTTACTTGATTTTCTTCACTGACGGAGCTTACATGAACCCAATTTTACCTGTTTTATTTTCCTGGTAGAGTTTACACTAAAATAAGGTACTCGTGGCGGAGTTTGGATGCGTCCCTATAAGCTAATGGACAGTGCTTAGAGAGAGAAAATAGTGGTACAATATAAAGTGAGCAAGAAAAGAAACATAGTAATAAAATGTATACAGTAAGAAGACGTTACATCCGCATGTGTTGTCTCTGTCTTAAACACGTAAAAAAACGCGTTTACGCAGTCTGAGTATAAATCAATCAATTTTGGTTCTAGATTAAAATTCCTATTATAAAATTGAATTGTGACAATATTTATGTCGTTGCGTTTGTTCCATTATACCCGATATAACGAACGTTACCTATATATCGTTTAGAATTAGCAAAAATGTTAAGACTTTAAAAAAAACTTTAACTTTTCAAAATTAAAATTTTTTTTAACAAAATCATCGTCTTGCCTTCTAACCTCTAACCTCGTAACCATTTACGATCGTTTTTAATATATTTTTAACGATTTACAATCTGCATATTTGAATATTTTACACATCCACTGGTCAGATCGATGGGTATACCGTTATCTGTATTTACTATTCTATACCAACAAACCGCACTGTATCATATTTGGTTAATGGTGTTATGGATACAATAATATGATGTTAGTTAGTTCAAATATTAGAATATTAATGAGTAATAGGTCATGAGTTATGACCTAACCATCAATCAATAGTTGATTAAAAATAAATGTAATCATTACACAGACAACTAATAATGTACATTTTGTAGATAACGCATAGGCAATGGTTTAAAATGTGCCTACATATATAGGAATTTTAAAATTAAATATTAACAAAACGTAATACATTTAACAACAAAATTGTAACTAATAAGACGTTTCTAATGAATATTGATTAAACTAAAAAAACCGATAAGGTACCAAAATGTCTTCAAAAATGGTTGAGTAGAAATCTTTGTGTTTAAAGAAACACTAACAATAGTAGACACATAAGACAATAATATCATCATACAATCCTCAATTTTTTTTTTGTTGGTGGTCGCTACTCTTATTTCAATAACATGGTCAATTATTGTCAGGCTCAGGGCCAGATTTTAGCTTTGTAAAATGAAAATAATACGCCCATTTCAGGGAGATGACCAAAATTAGTATTTTTTTATACGAAAAATCAAGCACACTCACACAGTATTGTGAGGACCAACCATTTACAAAGCCTTTCGCCATGTACTTGACCAATAAATTATAAACCACAAATAATTTTAACGATTTTAACTTAAAAAATAAACAATTTAAATTTTAAACTAAACAATTAATAGTTTTAGAAGCACTTCTTAATGGTGTATTTAAATCTAAAATCGGTGTTCAATATTAGTAGTTAATATATAGTTTCAGGTTTAGAATAAATAATATTGATAATAATAACATGTATGAATTATTTAGGTACTAACAAATCTTAATTAGGTATCCATTGCTTACTTTTAATATAAAAAAACTTTGTGTAAAAAAAAAATATTTAATTTACAACATAACGATATTATACATTTTTAATATTTGTTACAATCAAAACTTAATATATAGTTACCTAGGTACGGACAAAATACAATGAAACAAAAATGTAATTATGTACTGAAAATTGTAATATAATGATTATGCTACGGTAAAGAAATTTACTTTATCATGGATTATAACTTATGGATTAAATGTGTACACTAAAATATCTACATTCTACATTTTATAAATTTCCAAAATAATAAGAATGATGTTGTCTATTTGACATGTTTAACTATAAAAAAAAATTAGATGAAAAAAACAGTAAATAAAAAAAAAACTAACCAAATACAATATAAATTTCCTTTTAAATTATTTTAATATAATATGTAAAACATAATATTCGATCTGACTTGGGCTACATATCAATAGGATAGTATTTTTGTTTTAATTATTTAATAATGGTTGTACTTTTGTACTATTAAGTTTTTCAAGAAAATTAATAGTGGTATACTTGTATTTAAAAAGCTACGATCATGTAATTTAATAAATAATCTGAAAACAATTAAACCAGTAGTAAGTAACATTTTATGTAGATAGTACCTATTTGAAAAATTATATATATAATTGTTAATTTTAAATTACGCACAATAAATTATATTTAATAGTTACATTTTTAAGATTAAGTTTTAAATAACTATCTACGTAATATTATACTTAAAAAGCGGGTAAGTGGATGTCACTCTGCTGTACAGTAGGTTACAAGTGTTTCATTGCATAATGGATTGTATTAAACTTGAATTCATTGATATAATATCATTGTATAAGAAAAACGATTCTGAGCGGAATCGGTTTGTCGGTCTGGATATTTTATATTGTCATTAATTATTATATCATGTAGGTAAGTTGAATTAATATTATAGGTAATATTATTATTTTTTATTCGTTTCTATGGTAATAAACAAAGCGTTAGAAATTAAAGTCCAATTTTTAGCGGTTTTTCGTAACTTTTAGGTGGTTTTTAAAGTGGCATTAAATAACTATTGATAAAATCGAAAAATGACCTCTCTAAAGTACGATCTTGATCCAATTTTCTAAAAGATAAGGTACTATATATTGAAATCGAAGAACTCCTATTCTAGTAGAAATTGTGTGTACATTTTGTAAAAATAAAATAAAAATAAAAATAAAATAATAAACACCATTGTAAAAATGCATAAAATATATTAATATGTATATATATATTATATATATTATATGCAAGAA
Source organism: Macrosiphum rosae (assembly GCA_016617965.1). Taxonomy (NCBI): domain Eukaryota; kingdom Metazoa; phylum Arthropoda; class Insecta; order Hemiptera; family Aphididae; genus Macrosiphum; species Macrosiphum rosae. The sequence continues at coordinate 2,077 of WHPZ01574601.1, read as the reverse complement.
AACTATGTCATTTACTTTATTATATCACTAAGTGGAGAGTACATACATTAATCTATGATAGACTATAGGCGTGTAGACGGGTATTTCCACGGTACCTATTTATCATATTTAGTCCTTTTTAATTTGTAAATATTAATGTTATTAGCAGGGCTCGGAAGTTGTAGCACTAAAATGTTACTTTTTAGTTCTTAAATATGCACTTAAAAACTCCAAAATATGCGCTATAAATAGCACAAAAAAATCAAAAAATATGCATTTAACTTGGAAAAATTAAAATTTATTAGAAAAAAAATTAAATGTCATTTTACAATTTTATAAAATTGTTGGGCTCATAGACGTTAGGAACTGTCTGGACTAGTTGAATTATGAACTGTTCTGTTAACAAATATATTAAATTACTTACATAATATGTTTGTAAAAGTGTACTTATAAGGTCTATTTATTTCCTAACCAAGTTAATCATTATTTTCTACATAATGTGATAGTTTCCTATATTTTGTATAATATTTAGGTACCTATATATTATGTATATTATGAAAATATACCAACAAATACCGCTATAAACCCTGAATTAGCAAAATAGCAATACAAACCGTAAATATACAAACAAATAGCAAAATAAAATATTTCATGTATGACATCAGAGAAGAGTGATAGGTACATATTTGTACATTACTTTGGATGTTATAGGACGAATCAAGAAAAATATTGGACAGTGGATAAACCACCGACTTCCCCCCACCTAGATCGAGCCCTGGTCAGGCTATACCACGTTGTAAGACGCCACAAGGGCTTCTTTCGCTTATATTGTATTATATCGATCAAAACATAACTTACTGGAAAAACTCTCACACCTCATAGATTCGTCCGATTTCCGTAATTTTTTTTTTTTTTTGTTAGATAGAAGAATATTTTTTTACAAGACGCATTAGACTTCAATTTTTGATTACGTTGCTAAAAACAAAATATAATACAAAAACTAAAAAGTTGTAAAAATGGATTAAATTCAAACTTTTAATAGGTATAAGTATTAGAAAAATAATTTTAAAAATCCAAGTCCAATTCGTCCTGCAACAAGTCTTCCTCTATCTAACAAAAAAAAATTACGGAAATCGGACCAATCTACAAGGCGTCAGTTTTTAATGTAGGGCATGTTTTTGAGCAAAAAAACAGGTCACACAAAGGCCCCTTAATATTTTGTCAATCCTACCGATGGACCTAATAACGCCATAAGACTCCGAAAACTGATTTGATTTCGTTAATGTGTCTACTTGAGATCGATCATGCCACTTATTTAAAATGTTGTATCTAAACTCCACTAATTTTTATATGAATATTTAAAATGTACGAAATTAAAAATCTTAAAATGTTGTCTGATCAATCTGAAGTAGACGTATTAACGAAATCAGTGTTAACGTAACTACCTACTGATTTGGTTGTTAAATTGTGTAAAATGATATGCCAGTCTCGGGTATGAACTGCATACGATCATCTACTATGGAATTCCTAACCTAACTCGTTCCCTACTGAACTACTAGGTATCTAACTTTCCAATCATTAGGAAAACTTTGTTCTTTAAATGGAGGCAGTGGCATGGCATGAAGTCATCAGTGGTGTAAGCAATCACCAAAAAGGTCCCTAACTATACATTAATTTATTTTTATTTCTTAAAAATTCTAACCTCAGACAGTCGTAAAAAATTACTGTAGACTTACACTCAACTTTTTTAGTATCTGATGAATGTATTGATTTTACAATGATGTGTGTTTTTTTATTTTTATTTTTTATTTTCGTATCCGTCACCAACGTTTGGGGCAGTAAAACTTGTTCGATTTTCTTCAACAGTATCTTGTTCGATGGGAAAGTGAATCTAGTTGGTACATACGGGAAGTCAAATACTCAATAGTTTTCAAAAGCGCAGGGAAAAAACAACAAAGAATTAAGGACAACGGGAATTTTTAAGCAAAATTGATTTTCGTTTTTGGTATAACTCTAAAACAAATTAACGTATATACATGCAATTTTTACTGGTTGTTAGTATTGCATAATATTAAAAATCCATAGTCACAATTTTTTT
>WHPZ01574599.1:0-16185 GCA_016617965.1 Macrosiphum rosae | reverse complement strand
AACTTATACTCACACAAATACAAAATCATGCTACATCTCGATGATTATATTAGAAGAACATTGATAACCATCAAAATGAACAGCTGTGGTACAGTGATACCAACCAAACAACCTCAAAAATTAATTAAGTTAAACAAAATACATTAAAATTAAAATTTTCAGAAATTTTCAATGAAAAAAAAAAATTTCAATCGAAAATTTTCAAGCTTACATCACTACTACCTATACAATAAGTGTGATTTATTTTGAAGTTTTTGACCCATGACATTAAAACTGTTAAAACACCTTTCATGCATCTCACGGCGATAGGCAACCTACATTTAAAACCTGCATTAGATTAAAAAAAAAATAATTATGATTATAAAAAGATGATGAACGACGGTTAAAATATTTACCGTCTCTGATATAATAACAAATTAATTTAACGATGGTAATAATCAGATGGTGTCAAGCGCGAGTAGTTGGTTCATAAAAATGGCTAGGTAATTTATATATTAGGGGATAAGAGGTTGGTACGCTGTACTTGGTAAATGTAATAATGCGGTGGAGTACTAACTGTGTTGGAATATAAATTAAGTCACGACGAGCAATTCTTCTTTAGACAGTCGGGAAAAAAAGTAGGCATATATTTATACAATTTGCCTATGTCGGATGCCGTCGGTACTTCTTATCATCATATATACGCGTATATAGTGTGCTTGGGTTCGGGTGTTCGCAAAACAAAAGCTATTGTTCATCAGACCGCCGCAGGAAGGGTAGATCGAAAACATTGCGTTTTCAATGCAAAACGACGGCAATGCCCGCGCATCCGGATTAAAGGTCTCTGTGGATAATTCATAACGAATGTGTCCGGCCAACCCTGCCGAGATTACATACGCGTTTGCATACGTAATGATTTGAAGGGTCGGAGAAGAAAGAGCGAAAAAATAAAAAATATAGCTCGTATACAACAACGTATACGCATGCGTATAATGTGTGTGTGTGTATATAATATATATGTGCATAAATATTATTCTGATTGTTTGGACCATATTATGTGTTCTATCTGTATGGATTGAAGCCGCTTAAAACAAGCTCATCGTATCGGTATTGATCCTCTGAACGTCGAGATAGACGTCATCATCCAGGGATGAGGTTTACAAGTCAAACACACACACACACATACACATAAAAGGGTTAGTGTGAGTGAGTGAGTGTGTGTGTGTGTGTGTGTGTGTATGCACGAGTTTTGCTTGTGAAACGCGACCAAAGCCCCCCCACGCACCCTTCTTCGAACAAACACATACACACTATTCACAGAACACATACACACAGTATACACACTCACACTCGCAGATACGCACTAGCGCGCGCTCAGATACATACACATAATAATACATAGATGAGGTGGTTTTTAGTCGAGTAGAGGGCTCTATTTCTCGGTTAGCGCCTCTCTTTATTGGTAAAGGTCTATGTTGTTTGCTAAAGGGACCGAACGGAACTAATTCTGAGTGAACGCTCTTCTATATTATCGTTCCCCCACCCACCCACGCACCCTTTACACGCCCATTCTACCACATTGTGCAGCTTGTCTCTTGAAAACTACCGATTTTGTCCCGCAACCGTCCTCGTCACTCTAGCTTTATGTATACCTATATATATTATATATACCACGCTCCACCGCTCTCACACCGTCGCCCGGTTCGCTTTTCGTCGATGAACGATCGGTGGTATATGTATATATATATATATTATACAAGAGGACTTTATATAGGGCTGGGGAAGGGACGAGCTCGCCCGTGGCGAAATGCAGGAATTAGGGTTATCGACGAATCATTATATTGTCCGCTGCTGTCTTTCCCAACATATTTTTGGGTTATAACTCGCCGATATGTTTCCAGCAGCCAGAAAGTGGTTACTGCAGTTTCAAAAATATATGGCCAACAGCCTCAAATGGAGGTGTATTACATACAATCTATTATCTACCTATCTACGTATACCGTATCTATGCCATTATATGATACATCTGCCGTAATGGTTATAACATTTGAAAACTTAAATTTTAAACGAATCTTTCAATTTCTCATCCTGTATCTATTACAAAGTGAAATCAATCAGGTTACAGTGTTACATGTATTAATCATACATATCCATCCTCCAACGTCGAAATACATAATAATATGATATAAAAAAAGGAAAAATATATTTTACCCTTAAAATTGAGTAAAAAACAATTTAAAAGATGAGTTATTTTACGACGCAATAATTATGAAAATAAATTCTCTCATAAAATTCGATACAAAGATTTTCCTCTTGATTTTTCTGTCAACAAGTTTTGGTAATTTAAAAATGATATAAATTGAGTTATTTTAATAGAACAAAACGTTTTCATTACAGTGTAAGTAGGTACCTACACCCACATGATTATTATTATGATTATCATCAGCTGTTATAATAATATATATAAATCATTAAAATATTATTATCCTGTGTTTGAATAGAATTTTTATTATTATCTAGATATCTGTTGATAATAATTAAGCTGTAAATCATGGTAATACACTAATATACCTACATTATATATTAATATATTATGTTAATTAAATTTTAACTAACGAATTATGTATAAATATCAAAAATTAAAATATTATTTTATTCAATGCAGTTGGTGTACCTATCTACTTTCATGAATTTATTTTAATTACATTTCACAAAAAAAATATGGGTTAATTAACAAAAAAAAAAATATCATTATAAGACCAATACATTTCATTATATACATTCAAATGATAAAAAAAAATAAATAGCTAGAATATCGTTCGTGTTTATCAGATTATGCAATTTACGAATGTCGTCTTTCCGTTTAACCAAGTCTGTTGATTCGAAGTGTTAATAACTTATTATGAGAATAGCTACCCAACGTAGTTAGTGCTAGTGCAATATTATAATATTTACAATATCTGAGAAGCTGTATAATTATTTGTGATTATGGTAATACAACTCTATCGAGGTGTGAATCAAAGTGGATCAGATGGGTGGAAAATTATCACCGTGGCAAACTTCTTTTATACCCACGTGTTTTTAACGCCAGACTTGTCACAGCAGTTAGTCGTAGGTACCTATTATATTTTAGTACAATAGAGTATAAATCCCAAATGAGTAAAGGTAATTTATAGTTGGTTGATTTCGGTACCTACAGAAGTTCCATTGCAATATTGATACAGATAATGAATTTTATAGAATAATAATATTGTACAACAATTGCGTAATTTGTAATAAATAGGTAGTAACAGTAATAATATCATCTTTATTCATCTATAGGCAGTACCTTACAGTATTAGTTGAATAAAAATGATTATTTGATATACCTATATAAATTTAGGACTTCGATTTTGATTTGTTAATTCAATGTTTATTTTTTTTTTTTTAATGAATCGAGTTTTCATCAAACAAAATATTAATTGAACTCTTGATTCAGGCCGAACAATTTACTCGAAACGTAATCCCTATTTCAAGTTCAACCCACGTTCATTAATTACTAAACACGTCTCGGGAGGTTGACAGGATATTTAATTGTTTTTTCTCATATGAAATAAATCAATTTAGTTCGTTTAACATTTTTTCAAAACTATTAGTACATGGGTACTAAAAATATTTATGCGATTTTGAAGTAATTATTCTTTTAGAACTTTCATTTTGTAACACTCTATATACATAACAAAATTATTTCTATAATTAAGTTGTAAACATATTTTAGTGAGTTTTTCTTGGCATACACGTAGGTACCCACAACTGAATATTAAAAAAACTCTATTGATATAATAGTAAAAAATGCATGGCGTATGAGCATAAAGTTAAAATAATATTAAATAATTTAAACCACGGTAATGAATAATAATTATTATTAAAAAATGATTTGATAAAAATTTGGGTCTTAACTTTTAAGATTTAAATATGAATGTTTAATGTCATTGCTTAAGGCTGTTGTGAAAGATTGGAAATTTATTAAATATAGAAGTTCTATAAACTTACATTATATGTTAATAAACGTTAGTGCGGGAGAGCTACAACCACGAAAATTTCTCGAAAATTTCAAAGAATGCTCTTTAAAATAATCTTCTTAATTTGCAAATTTCACCTCATGGTACAAACTATTTTAAATTATTTTTAAAAATTATAATATTATGGTGGAATCTGGATTTTCACTATTATCACAAATGATTTTTGTATCATATCCGTATATTTTAAAGAGGACGCGATACCCGCATATTTTGTCTCCGTCTTACAAGTGCGTAACATAGAACATTTTATGCTCAGCAGAACACGTGTAGCTCTGATAGTTTAGAAACTAGAGTGAATTTACCTCTTATAAAATCTAAAGGTAAGATTATTATCTAGGCAACCCTAAAGTGAGTTATGCTTATGAGTGTTTTAAAACTGTAAATTGTTTGAAAATCTTAAAATACTCATGTCTCGCTTTAAAATTAAAATGTAATAAAAAGCCCACGAGGTTGCCTAGAAGTCAATTCACTCTAAATTTTAAATTAACTGAGCTACACGTGTTTTGTTGAGAGTAAAAGTTGCTATGTTACGCACATGTAAGACGGCGACAACACATGTGGGTATCACGTCCTCTTAAGACGTCGCTCTTCCCACTTTTTTAAATTTTGGGACTTATCTTCTAGGTACTTAATTTTCATTTAAAAATATAAAAATTAAGGAGTTTTTAAATTCAGAGGGTTGTAAGAAATTAAAAAAAAAAGTGAGAAGACTGATCTCAAGTATATTTCATAACGAATCATAAAATATTTTCAGAATTTGCATGGCCTTACTAGCTTTGTCGCTATACAATGGTCAATTATTTATGAGTGCATATTATTTATTGAATAACGCATTATTCGTTGTCTATAAATTGACACCATGTGCATGCTTGCGTGGGCGTGTGAGTTTATTGTTATCTATTTTACATTATAGCTAGTCAACACTCAACAGTCACACACATTCATGGTCACTTTCTACGCATTCTCACACATAGTGCTTATGTGCTATAGAAAATGTTCTGTATTTATCTCTTTAGAAAATTTTGGTATCGAATCCTGTGAAAATTATTTAATTTCTATTTTATGTAAGAGACACCTATTTAACTATTATAATATATAAATAAATATAATATTTGTCATTACTATTTTCAATAATACCACTGTACACTTTGAGAATTAAATTTATCTCTTTATTATTTATACACATTACATACAATACATTTTATATATAGTTGAAAGATAAAAATACATTTATGTCGATAAATGTTTTGATTTGTTCTAAATATTATCGTCCAATTTTTTATGACATCTTACAATATTACAATTTACAGTTCATTGTAGATTTAATACTCAAAGCGAATAATGGTTGTACATTACAACTTATTTTATAAAAATAACGTTAATATTATATTCATTTATTCAATATAATAACTATATTGCTGTTTAGAAAAATACTTATTTTCATTATTAAAATGTAATATTGTATTAGAATTTTACATTATAAAAGCTGTTAAACCATTGTTTGAAATAAATAAATAAATCATTTGTAATTTTCTTCCAGAAATAATATTCAAGTGTCCGATACTAAACTATCTTACTTAAAGAAAAAAAGGTTTGATTTATATGTACCTAAGTACATTAAGTTATAAAACGTGACTGCAACTCAGAGGGATTTATTTTTCAACAACACGTGTAGAATTGAAATTATATTTTACGTTATGATCTTGTAAACAATTTAAAATTTTAATGATTGGGTCTATATCAGCATCAGTTGTTTTACTATATTATCTCCATTTAACACCGTAATTGATTGTCCGTCTCTTCAACTCTATTTTCTGCACTTTATCTTGCGTTTTTGTCTTTAACACTAGGTAGTTCGTGTATTTTCTATAGGTGCCCATATATATTCTGGTTTTCCAGAGACGATCGCACGAGCAACGCACGACCTTCGGAAGTACTTCAAATGTTGGCACTTTTCCCTTTTTTGACCGGAAAAATTAGTGCCCGATTGCGCGCTAAATAAATTATTAGTAACACGTTCCCGCACCGATCCCTTTTTACCCGATAAATTCATAACACGATTACGCACCAAGTCAAATATTATGTAAATGCAACATTATAATTATACACATCGCTATATGTATTGTTAAATAAACAATTTACAAATTTCAAACTATTGGTCGTATTCATAATATATTCTGCACCTACATTCACGTTCACGAGCTAATCATTAATCCCCACAATTTCCCTTAGCAATTAATTCTTCTAAAAGCTTCTAAGGACCGTCGACAAATGTGATCACTGTTGGGCTAGGGTAAAATTGTATCAACTTTTACGTAGGCACAGCCTACAGGGAAAACGAACGACTGTATCAAATCGTAGTTGAGCGTCTGACGATTTTATATGAAATATCTACCTATAGTCATAGTACACAACGACGAAAAAAAAAAAAAACGATAACGCGCCGATGAACATATCATACTTGATCTTACATGGTATTAAAAATACTAATAACGATATAAGTCCGCCGCCAAACCATTATAGGCACCTTTATATTTTATGGCTATATTTATTCTAAAAAATGAAAAATCGCAACAAAATATTTGTTTAACGAAGCCTGAATGATGGACGCAATAATTTGTTTTCACTTTTCCGTTGAATGTAATACCTATTGGGAAGGAAAACTTATTAACTTATTAATGAACAGTTCTTGAGTGAATATATCAACAACATTATATGAATACCTAATTTCGTTTTGAAATTTGTAATTTATATTATATTATTTAATACTCATTAAAATAGTATACATACTATTTAATTCTGTGCGCAATCGAGTCATGATTTTATCAGGTAAAAAGAAATTGGTAAGCAATCGTGTTATACATTTTGTACAAATCGGTCTGCGATATTTCGGGTCAAAAAGGGAAAATTTCTCAATTGTGTAGAATGGTCTAATAATCTCTAGGTAATGTTCTTACTTACAATACAATTTCTGAGCTGGTGATATTTGAAATATTTGAATCATCCAAATAGATCCTCACAGGTTTTACATTATTTACTTTAATTTTATTAATACATTTATTATCCTGTTACGTATATATATATTATTATTTTACTAAAGCTTTTCAAGTAAAAATATACTTGGACATTAAAATCTTTGTTTTAATTTCGTTTTAAGATCTAAAGATACAATATACTTACATTTCAACATTCTTATTTTTATTACTTCGTCATAAAATCCAATTTAATGAACTTCCCTTAATTACAGTATGAGGTCATGTTCCAAACTTTAGAACGTTAAAACCCGTATTAAAAATGAAGGAATCAACTATTTGATAGGTGTTTATTAATAAATGAAATATAAGAAATATTGTGTGGGTAACAGTAAAATTTGCAATATTAAGTAACAATAAAGTGTGATAATAATTGTTTATGGTAATAAAGAATAATAGTTATTAATAAAAAAAAAATATATATATATATATATATAGGTAACTACATAATATTAATATTGTATTTACATTCAAGCAATAAACATAAAGCTATTTTAATAAAACTAAAGGTTGGTTATAATTGGTTTAAGAAATCGCCATTACCGTGAGTGAAAGCAATTTAAAGTTTTTGTTCCACACAGCATTGAACAAAATATGATTCCGAACATTATAGTTGAAAATAGTTCGTCTCCTAAAAAGGGAAAAATGAGAGGGAAAACGTACTATTATAAAAACAGAAACAGTACTATTACAGTCGAGGCGTGAAAGGCTCAAATAAAATATTTGATCCCACGAGGCACGAAAATCAATAATATAAACCTCGATACTTAAATATTCGATAATCGTCGTTTTCCCTCCTACTCCTCTTCATAATCAAACTAAACATTATTTTATTTTAATGTTATAAAACGTGTGCCACAATCACTTATTATAACCAATCACCATTATAATATTATATGCTATACAGTTAGGTAATATAATATGGTGTCGGTGTATGTAGACAATTATGGTTGTGGCGTAATATTATTGGTCTTAGAATAACCTAAATACACCCACACGCACAAAAACATTATATTATACATAAGTAGGTATATTTTAAAGCTGGGTGGATTAGTAATTTTATTCGACTAGTTACTTTATAGTTAAGTTACTTTAACATAAAAAATAATCAAGTAACAAGTTATTTTTTAAGTAAGATCCTGAAATTTCTAACTAGGTAAAAATTAATTTGTGAAAACAATAACTCAAGTTTGAAGTAAGAAGTTAACTTCTTTTTATAGTTTAAAATGTTCAAATTTAAACTTTAAAGTATTGCATTAAATTAATAACAAATAGGTACTAATACTAATCGTTAACATCTAGAGCCGTGATTTAAATCATGTATTACCAGAAATTGAAGGTTAGAGAATAGTGTTAAGCTACAATGTAACTTTCTAACTCAACTTTAATTTTCTAGCTAGTTAGTTTCCAGCCTTGAGGCTACATCGTCCAATACGGAACCATAAATTAAACGTACCTACCTAAATAATATAAATGCATTACGTGTAGAGTACCTAATATTGCTTTGTGTTTATTATCAATTCTATATTGCAGATAATATACCCTCATCAAAGAAAAAAAATATAATAATAATTCGTTGTTGTTTATAATACGGTAAGTTCACCTATCTCGACGTATACACTCTCGAGAAAAAGATTAACTAGAACGTGTTAATTACACAACGAAACTATAACTATATTTTTCGCGAGTCTTACTCGTATAAGGGTGACGATGAGTGGCGTAGATGTCGCACAGCTGATATTCCATAGGTACTATATAGTTTCAATCATATTATTATTATGATTGTGTTGCGTTGTATTAAAGCTGTGTCGTGCCGCGATTCAATCACATCATTATTACAATATCGCCCACTAGCGACGATAGGAAAAGCAGCCGAACAACGAGAAGAACGGGAAGAAGATAAATAAAGAGGTCGCGCGAGCGGCGCGGCTTCGTCGTCGTCGCACAAACGGAGGGGGGTCTGTTAATATAGAACGTTTTCCTCGGATAAACGCGGCAGCGTGAATGTACGCGCGGTGACCGAATGAGTGACACGTGGAGTCCGGATAGCCGATTGGCCCACTGTTGGGATGGTGTTGCAGAGGGAGCAGGCCCATTCAACAGCACCGCGCCGCGGTTCGGCTGCAGCATCGGCGGCGACGATGGCGGCAGCGTTGACGACGACGACGACGACGACGACGACTAGAGAGACACGCCGCCGATGTATATATAGCACGCGAACATCCGCCGCCGGCTGGGAAATCAATAACAGAGGTGGTCGGCGGTCCCTCGACGTCGGCGGCGGCGGCGGCGGCGGCATCGGTGGACTGTGCTGTTGTGTGTATCGCGAACACGGTTATATCATATTATTATACATCGGGTGCAGGGCTCGTGGCCGCCATATATGCGTGTTTTACATGTGTCTCCCGCACGCCGTCACACCCGACGGCTATCACCCCTGCCGCTCCGCCACCACCGACGACGCCGCATGAGCGATTCGCGACCGTCACCGCCGCGCGCAGCGATTCAATTACATAATAATATATAGCACTTGTTGTCGTGTGGCCGCTGATGCTGCAGCCGCCGCCGTGTAGACTATAACGAAGTGTAGGTACGCGAATCTCGGTCAGCCGAGGAGATCGGTAAGGCATATTATTATTATGATTGTGTTATTCGATTCGAAACGGCCGACGGACAATACTTTTATATATTAAATTATTATTATTTAATATGAATGTCCATGGCTAGAAATATGTTTTAAAGTTTTTTCGGTTCAGTTGCCGGTAAAAAATTGACCGAAATGGAGGTATACTCATGTAACCAGCTGTGAGGATTCCGAGAGATCCTGGGAGTATTTCGCATAGAGCTATTCTCAATGCTGCTGGGCAACATCGAACCCTGTAAGAAGTGAAGACACCGAACGGCGAAACCAACGTGACTCTAGAGTCTAGAGAATCCAATAAACCTATGCAAAACTTGAAAACCCACTAGCTTGGACGACATGCCATCTCCGCTTATTAAATATGGTGTTGGTATATGTACTCATTCATAGTTTAGAATATGTCAGAAGATTTAGAACGAAGAAAAAATTACAAAAACCTGGAAAGGAGTAGCAATTATAGTGTGGTAGTATCAATTAATAAGGCGATGAGATTGATTGGTATAGGAAAACTTTGGTGAGGGCTGATTGGCTACAGGAAATCATGGAAAATTCGAAGTATTTCTTAAAATACATGGCCAATTTTTGTTGACTTAAAAAGGTCTATTACTGTGCATCAGGAGATCCCTTTTGATGTAATACCTAATTAATGAATTAGGAATACCAAAGAAATTAGGGTTGACCAAAATTTGCAGGGGGATGATTTGCAAGTAAGGATGGACCAGACAGTTTTTTATGTGACCAGATAGAGGTGTCCTAGTAGAGTCAGCTAGAATATCAATAGATCAGCATTCGGTTTAGGTTCTGGGTTTTGCAGATGACCTGATCATAAGGTGATAAAATTAGATCTATCAACACCCTAGGGCTAGCTGCAGAAATAATAGGACTAAAAATAAATGCGAAGAAGACAAAAGTATGTAACTATTGAATAACAAAGCTGACCTAAGTGACACAGAAGATTAGACTTTCGAAAAATGAAACGAATTTCAATACATCAGCATGATGCTAAGCATGATTGGGTGCGAGAAATAAATTGTGCGTATAGCGAAGGCTGAGGAGAATCTTTTACAATCTTTAAGTTTTTCAAGTTAAAAAGTTTTTCAAAATTATCTAAGATTGGATTGTAACGCGTACGTCAATTCCCATTGATGGGCAAGGGCATGGACAATGAACTGCATAACAAAATAAAGACTCATAATTTTTTTAAATAAAATTTGGTAGATGATTTGCGGCCCAACATTTTACAATAGTACTGGCATGTGGAGAAATGCAATAAGAAACTACAGGAAGTAGTGTGAATGGCATCCAATCACAAACTTTATAAAAGTCCAAAGGTTACAATGCTAGACCACCTAATGAACAAAAATGATGATAACACCATTAAAGTGGTCATGAATTGAATACCACGAAAGAAGACACCCCGAGGGAGGTCCATAAAAAGCCAGTTACATATAGTTGAAAATTATTTGGAAAGACTTTATGTACATGGATGAAGAAATATAACATAGAATGGAGCGAAATAGTGATAGTCGATAAAACTCTTATCGATTTATAAAAATGTTTTTTTGATTCCGATTTTCTTAAAATTGCAGAAAAGAAGTTTCTAATTTGAGTTTTTGTGAACTTAGGTGCTTATTAAGGTACACTATTGGTTATTAAAATGTCAACGAGATAAAAAGAGTTACCTATTTATACACACGACATATATACTACAGCCGAACTGTTAAAACGTTTTCCAATCAATTTTCCACCATGCCTCTCCAAAGGCCCACTTAGACAACCTGCAGAGTCAACCATTTAGCCAGATTGAATTTTTATTTGATATTTAATTAGTTTGGAAATTGGAATCCAAGTCCGGGTTTACGACATCACAGTGTTGAACAAAAATCAAAATAATGTACGATCCTCCAATAACGACGACGAAACACAGCGAGCCGGTCGTATACTTATATTGTTGCATATATATATATTACATCTCAATGTTGCGAGGACGAGAGTTGCGAACAATGCACATACAATTACACAAACACATAAAATATGTGAAACACGAGTGTGTGTGTGTGTGAGCGCGCTCGTGTACGAGTCTTAACGTTTTTTAAGTTCATAGGGTCATACGGACGAGGGGGAGGCAGACGAGTGTTTTTTTTTTTTTTTTACGACTCGCTTCCGGTGACGTGTGAAATCTCATTAGTATATATAATAATAATATCCCCGACACTGCTACCACCAGTGTCGCCCTCACAGTTGCGACTCTACCCAGCACGCAATAAATATTAAATAATAACACTATACGATACGTTTCCCGACCGCCGTGGTGACTATTATTGTCTTCGTAAATCCTTATAACAATCCGTACACTCTGTATAATAATATGTATAATCGCAGCGTTTTACTGCCTATATTATATAGGTGTAATTATAGCGCTATGAAGTATGATTATAACTATATTATATATTTTACGGGCCGCTGTCGTCGTGCTATTATGCACATCAAGCCAGGGTTTTTCCAGTAAGGGTTTCGATTTATCATGATAATATGCATACTTCATATGTATACCTACATCTTATATATTTTATCAATAAAACCCGTATTTCAATGCAAAGTGCATTATTTTCTAGGTGCTCTAGCTGATAGTGCATTCCCAAGTACGTAATTCGTTTCACATAACACAATATACTTCAAAGGTTTTCCATTTTCTATGTTTTCCCATTTTTAGAGCATTTTCTTTTAGTATTTTATGGAAATTTTATTAATATATAGTGCATATTATAATATTGATACATTGTACGGGCTTTCAGTACAAATTAGGAAATTCGAAATATTATTATATCAAGAAATATATCATGATCTTAAAATATTTTCTTAAATAGTTTTTAGATATTTTTCATTCGTACTAAATGTCTATCCTTCTATAATAGGTATTTACGTATGAATGCGATAACTTCTTTATCTATCTCCAGCGATCATTGGATATGGGGTTGTACCGGAACCTAAACAAATAACAACTACCTAATTGGTCTGTTGGTGATGCATATCAATCCCATTCATTTACAGTTTAACTATTGACTGATGTCAAAACAACTATTCAAATAGTATGTGTCTAATGTTTGTATTTTGTTTTCTATTATTGTTAGTTCAGTTAAATAAAAAAAAGTGTTACAAATGCCGAAGGTTACAACATTCGTTTTCTTAAGGCTTGGAAAGTTGAGTGTCTATACAAATTTTCGGTAATTTTTCAAGAACATTATTGCATTGAAAAGAAATTTTCTTGAGAATTTTTTTATCGTTTTTAGGTTATTTAAATCGTGGGCCTTAAATAATAATACAGCCACTAGCATCGACGTGTCCGTGTAACATATTTTTTTAGAGACGTTTTTAAGATATAAACGAAATCTCAAAACTAAAATGCTTCGTTTATCTCGAGGCGAGTGTCGAATATCCAACGTGTGTGTGTGTGTGTGGGGGGGGGGTATTGGAAGACCGCCCCCGACGCCGAAAACGACACGGAGACTGCGTGAACGGGTGTTGGTAGTAGAGACAACTCAATTTTTATCTGTCACCGTTTTTAAAACTTTTATTATTATTATTTACCACCATTTCCGTATGACAGTTTTTTTTTTTTTTTGTAAATGTACCGGAATTAACGCAGTACACTTATGTCTTATACACACACTGACGGACAATATTTATTGGTTTTGGAACACTGTACATTATACTCTGCGAATATAATACGAATTCTTGGACGTTGAAGTGTTTTATCATACACAGTGACCTAGTGGATTGGCCATTTTATTGTGCCTTGTCATACAACGTAATCAGATGACGTTGATCGTCGTTGGAGTGTATATAATTCTCAGCGAAGCCAGTCTTTATAGTTTATATTATTATTATTATTATTATTATTACTATTATTATTATTCTGTCATATTACATAGACACAAAAAAAACTTTTCAAATAATATTAATACACTAGTTTTTGTTGTAATGAATTTTATATTATGTCGACAAAAACAAAACAGTAGAGAAACTTTATTAACACCAATAACGGATACCAAGAAATGTATTATACTTTTTAATACAATTTAATATTATTCACAAGACTCGCACATGGAAATGGGATATTTTTAAATCACCTATAGTAGTTATTAATAAAGTAGGGGAAGGATTTTCTAAAGGCGTGTTATTAAATATTATCGGTCGATATGATAAGGTCCCGGATAACACTTAACTATCCAAGTATACCGAATACGACAGTTTTAACAATTTTTTAAACAGTAATATTTTATTTCCCTGGGATTCGTATCTCTATACTGTTGTAAAGAGGATGTAATATGATATTTATTTTAGCAGGTTATATCAAAAATATTGAAACAGACGAACAGTCGTCAGGGTACTGAGACTTAGCTCACCTCGATACAAAATTATACTTTTTCCATCTATTTCAATGCGATGTTCGTGTTCTAACATAATCGTAGGGATTTTTTTAATTTGTATTTACCAATAAACACAATTGTCGAACAATAAATTATTAATAAATAATTATTGAAAATAGTTGTTGAGGAATATCGTGTTAAAATTCCAAGGTCTATATTATGCTTAGATGGATAAACATTTGATCACCTATCTAATTTAATGGTTCAATAAATCGTATCAAGGCAGTCATGACAAACTAAATCATATTTAAGGGATCATTAGTTCACTATTGAATCATAGTGTTTGCTTATGTGTCCTGTAAGTAATATTATGCATAATAAGTATATACTAAAATTGTCATTGTGCTAAAATACAATTAAGATATGTAAGTAATTAGGTATATTACCACTAAAGTTAAAAATTTTCTTTTTGAAGTATTTTTATTAAATTTTTCAATTACATGTATAGTTAAATTTACAATTGCAGGTTTTGGCTATGACAAATCCGAATCGAATTTAAATTTAAAAAAACAGAGGGCTTAGTTATATCACATAATATTCTGCAAATTAATTGACAAAGTATGCATTTATTAGTGTATACTATTTACACGAAGTTTATTTAGTGAAATATATTTAAACCTAATTTAAATAATTAAATTACATTACTTAGTTCGGGTTAAATTCAACTTTATATTTTCCATACAATATATCTGAGAAACTTATAAAACCAGTAAACAGTTATTATTATATTCGTTATGATATTACTAAATATAAAATATATAAGCATCAACATAATTTCAATCATTTATTTAACGATCTTTATTATGATTGAGAATAAGTAACATTAACATTTGTACATTGTATATATTTACATAATTTGTAGATTATTTTATAACATTATTATTTACCAAGAAAATCATTCAAAAAACGAATACTATTGTGTTGGTATTTGATAATATTATTATTATTGCATTGTGTTTTCAATCAATACATGATGATGTATGAGGTCATTGAAATATTTATAAGTTATAATACGGTACCTCGAAAATATCTAATAATGATTTGTATTCGTCGATCGTTAAGCGTTTTATTCAATTAAAATACAATTACTAAATAAAATCCAATTACCGACTTACATAAACTGAACAGAAGGTGTATAGGTCAGGTTTTGTATAATACTGTTATTATAAATAGATTTATTTTAATTTACTATCATGGTCCATGCACTCTATATGGACTCTCTAAATGTATTATATTTTGTATCCAATAATGGCGAAAAAATAATGAAAGCATTCTTCCTTTTATCGGATAAAAATGTACAATATAGAAAAGAGTAAATTTAACTATTTAGTAAAGTTTTTGTAATTAGTTGAACTCCATAATGGAGTTATTTAAAATATTTTACAGGACGCTAACATAAAATTCTTTTCAAACTTTACCACGAGTTGTAGGAAATGAATTACGACATAATGAACATTGTGTAGTAAGTTTTGAAATTGACAACCATGTTGGACCTGAAATTTAAAAATACTTGAAACTGCTTTTAAATACGCGTAGAGGGTTGATTTTCTATTTTATAATTTATCAGCTAACGGCATTATACTTTGCGCTATTAGGAAGACGTTATTGTGTCTTATAAATCATTTAATTTTTAAATTTATAAAAAAAAAAATATATATATACGATTAAGTACCTACCCTATACGTTGTCATTGAAGCAACTGCATTATTATTTTTTGTTGTTTTTTCCCTTATTCGATAAAAGAAATATGGAAAATAAACGTAAATGCAAGTGTTCGGAAATGATCGTTCGTGTGCTTATTTTCAATATTATATTGTTATAAAATTGAAAAAAAAAACAAAAACTATGAACGTAAGTAGCTTCATATAGGCATATATCATAGTCAAAAAAAAAAAAAACTTTTATAGTGTATTCGAACAAATTTACTGGTATTTATGCAATATTCTGTTTGGTTTTCAATTATTAAACGTGCACAAGAAGCGCTAAGAAAATCATTACGCATGCCAGACGGTCTCGAGAGAGTGATATCCGCACAACTCAAG
>WHPZ01574597.1:0-21549 GCA_016617965.1 Macrosiphum rosae | reverse complement strand
GAAGTTGATACACAACATGATATTATAATAAATTAAGTCGAAAATTAACATATTATATAGGCATGTACTTACATGACGGTACCTATATGTATATGTTTTTTTTTTTTAATTAGTTATTTTAATTTTTATAATTATCTGTTATTTATCTAGATAAAATATTTTCATCTTTTATCTTTTTGATAGATGAATTTAAATTGTTTATCTTTTATCTGTATCTTAGATAAAATCTAGTGTTGTTATCTTTATCTTTATCCAGATGATTTTTTTGTTATCTGTTCCTAACACTGTTTATTACACCTATCAGTTAGGTATATAGGTACTTTAACTGAATAACTTGATCACAACAAACATTGGTCTTTCAGTAAAAATGTTGAAAGTTCTACATTGTTATAATACGAGTAGTTACAATTTAACTTTAGCACCCAAGTACCTAACATAATAATTATTTTTTAGGAAAACTTCAAATTGTACACGAGTCTAATAATTATTGTGATAGGTATAATATTATTTGCATCATAACCATACAACAGAGATACCAAACAGTTGGTAGCGAGTAATTTTAGAGTAGGTACCATAATTTCATTAAATGTATGTAAATGTTAACTTATGTAACCACACTATTATCAAATCTAAATACTATAAACGAGCTATAGGTGCACTTACGGAAGAACATTTAGAACAGTGTGTCTTCGGTGCCATATTTTTCTCCACACTCTTATCTGTCTTCAAACGTGTTGTCATACGTCAAATTTACCTTAACCATTATGCTAATTTTATATTAATATTGTTAAAATTATTTGAATGTTATTCATATAACAAGAAACCCTCCTGACGAAATCATTTAACCTAATTATTTTTCATGCATTACAATCGAAAATCTCATTGTAGTATAATAATAATAATTTAATGCTTATTGTATTGGTAAACTATTGGTATAGAAGTTTAAAAAAACTTTAATATGATAATATAATGTACAACATTTGAGAATTCCAATTGTAGATACAATGTAGTATAATAGTACACAGTATTGTACAAATTTTATAGTATAATATAAAAAAATAATAAAAGTAAGTATTTAAAAAGATTTTATTCAAATATTTTATAAACGAATTCTTTATACAACACTGGTCGCGGTGAATGAAAATTACTGTTGAACTTTGCGAAGCATAATATTATAATAATTAATAATTATTATACTCTGTAACCGGCCGAAACCACAAACCATTTCCAACCAAATGTTGTATACTTGTATTCATTTTTTTTAAAGCATATTATTTTGAATTACACTAATAGAGAACTAATTTTATGCAAACTGATTAAATAACGTAATGCCAAGAACAACGTGAAATTAATTAATAGGAATTTGAAAAAAATGTTAATACATGTGAATTGTGGCACCTCATTATAATGTATATTATATGTGTTATAATGTGAACTACGGAATCTCAACATTTTTTCTTTAAAAAAAATCCATTAATTCTCTTATACTTCAAATTAACTTATTTTTATGTAGGATATTTTAACCGCTCAATTAGTGTTTTAGTTTTTATAAAAAAAGATTACAGTATGTATATTTGAAGGTGAAACTACAAATAATTTTTTTCGTGGTTTTTCGTTGTGTACTACGTTGCCGTTACCAAGTAAGAAGGGGGAACATTTGTTGAGCTATAATAACTTTTGGTTGAAAGCTAATAATAATTATAAAAAAAGAAAATATTTTTCAGAAAATTTGATACCTACGTTCTATAAGTAAATTGAAAATCCATGTTATTTTCATTTTTATTAATCTTAAATGCTTGTCTCATTTATTGACGATTAATATTTTTCTTTTAGGGTATAATGATTTAACAACCACATGACAACAGTTTGGACTATAAAAAAAGTCTTATAAAATGTTTAGAAATATCTCTATGAAAGGTATAATTTTCAATTTTGTGGTAAATTAGTTTTGAAAAATGTGGAGTAGATATTTTAAAATTTTCAAAACTCAACTATATTAATATAATATGTATTACATGAATAGTTAAAATATGTTCTCAAATAAACAAACATGGGAAGAATTATATACAAAATCATTGATTATTTCAAATATTAACTTTCATTACATATTATCTATACATATTAACTTCTAAAAAATAACATTTCATAACATATATCGTCTTTGTCAGTAACGAGTAATCCGTAAATTGTACAAATAAAATTCCGTCAAAATTAAATGGAATATTTTGAAAAAATCTTAATTTTATTTTTTTGAATTAACTGTCCTAACAAAAATAGTATTTTAAATTTTTTTGAAGAGATACAGAAAATGTTGTTAACAGATATAACTCCGAAACACTCACGTATAAAACTAATATAGCTAAAATACTAAAAATACAATAAAATGTTAACTTTAACAACGGTTGTTTCAATAATGTTTTTAAATTTTTAGTTGTAGTTTCAAGCACGACTTTGACCTATTTAAATTGAAGTTAAATCGATTGTATTATAAATCGGTATTCTACACGATGTTGCAGTTGTATATTATGGTATTGAAATAATTTGAAATATAGCAAGATTGAGAATGAAACCGAAAAGTACCAAATTAAAACGTTTTAAACGTAAAAACTTCTCAAAGATAGTACCAACAATAGAATCATCTGCTACCTTTCATATCAACACAATAATATAAAATTAAATAACTTAAATTACCAAGAAAAACTTCCCAACTCAATATCAAAATTACTAAACTGCAGCTATAAAGCTCCTCAGATGATAATACCAATTTTAAAAATAATGATAACAAGGTGAAAGAAAAAAAGTTTGTGCGCTTTAAAGTTTAAAACTTATGTTGGTCGCAATGACCTTTCAAAAAGAAGAGCCAATTGTCGATATGAGACGTGTTTTAAAACAATAATGATAAATTGATTAATTTGAAATAATATTACTTTCATTTAGTGAAATTCCTCCAACCTCCTATTGATATATTTTATTAGATATTCTATTTTCCTCTAACAATCAGTTATTCAATTTAAATTCGAGTGTTCTCATTAATATAATATTATAAACTGATAATGACAGTATTATAATATAGTGTACATCATAATTTTGTTGTATTATGGTGAGTATCTAGTAATAATGTCTAACAGGATTCAAAGAAAATCGTTTAGTAATTGAATCTCAGCTGGGATTTTAAAATATTGTATATTTTTGTGAAAGAAAAATATTCAAAATGTATCAGAAAATGATACTATATATTATTTTATAATATAACATTATAATTAATATACAAATGATACTCATTACTTTTTTTTAATGAGATAAATGTTATAGTTATGGAGTGATGTAATTAGGTACATTTCAGTGTTAAACATTATAACTTTACACCAGAAATAATGATTAATAATGAAAGTAGTTAAAATAACCAGATGATTTTATGTTACATAAAACCTTTCATTATTTTCGTTAATAGAAAAAGACCTTAAAAGTCTCACTATACTTAAAAAGATAAGATACTCATTATTATTTTAGAAACAAAAAAAATCTTAGTTCGGGTCGTTTTGCTTTGATCGTCTTGAAGCACAATAGTCAATATAAAAAAGTATTAGGAATCCGTCAACCATTATAAAAAAATAATGTATTTTTCTAGATCATTAGGAACAGTATTAACACAATCATGAACACACGGCGTCTTGTATAGGCCATTTAGGTACAATTGTGTCGTGGAATCAACAATAATATGAAAAGTGAATCAATATTGATAATATATTACAATGAAAAAAAAATTACTCTATCAACATATTTTGCTATATTTTCAAACAACGGATATTAAATTTTTTCTATTTTCACAACAGCCGGTTTTCGATTAACAACCACAGACGAGTTTTCCGAACCAATTTATTTTCGAATACTCAAACGTCCATTTTTAAACGATTTTTCACTATTACTACTACTGTTTTTACAACAAAGAAAAACACAAATAATTAGCATACATTTTGGTCACAAAGTTAATTTTTATATGTTATTTTAAAATGTGTGAAATTCAAATAATTTATAAATTGTATGGAAATGTGCTCTAAATTAGATTTTATTTAATTACTATTCGTTTTTGTTAATCCATTGGTATGTTCTACGGAATTATTAAGATACAAAATAATTGATTACAATTTATAATAATATCTCGTTGTCATTAGTTTTAGTATGGAATCAAAAAATTGTATCATAATAAGCAGCTGTATTCTATACAAAAACTGCATTATGCAATTTTTTACTATTCAAAAAATTGTATAATATAAATAAGTTTGATCTGATAATTATTATTTATAATCAATTTTTATTTAACCATAAAAATAATTTTTTCAATAATAGTCAATTAATCTGAATACGACAGATATTATACGTCATAATACAGTAGGTACATAAATACAAATAATGATATAGTCATATGTAAATTATTTCACAGAAAATTAAGACATGACGAAACCAAACCAGTAAAGTAAAATATTGAAGTGCATTGTTTATTTTATACAGACATTCGAATAGTCTTCACAACTTTATCAACGTGTATTACTAATATTAATTAACATTATAGGTACGGAATTATTACGACGAAAGGACCCAACAGTTTGAAAAACAGATATGTGTATAGGTTTCAGTTCAGTCATGACCGTTGGATAATGAAACATCGTACGCCGTTATCATGTTTTCCATTTTTTAAACTATTTTCTTGAGTTTTCTTTAAAAAAAAATTGACCAACTTTATCAATAAAGCGATAGAGTGACAGTTAATCAGCCAGCTTTTGTCAGTGAAAAGGTTCGTCACCAGTTCAAGTTTGGTAACTAAGTTAGTATAAAATTACTTGTAGTGATAAATATAACTGTCACTAATTATATTTATACTAATTAGCACGGCATGCGACGGCCCAGATACATTAGGCCCATTTTCGTGGTTAGCCCACGAAAAGCTCAAATCATTCGAATAATAACATAACAGATAAACATTCTAACACCTCATAAATAATATAAAAATACAGAGTGTTTCAGAGGACACTCTCATTTCACCATCTCAATCCGTACAATATGATTCACTGATTCGGGTTCTAGATTTTTAATTTCACAGTCCCGACAAAAAACGTGTGTCTCAACAATTAATCTCTTTTCTATGTTTTTAATTAATGATCTCTCCGTACAAACCACCTGACTCGCTTTCCTCTATCCAACAGCCTCTCACATCCGCTTCTCGAAAATCCAAAAAAAAAAAAAAATAATTCGAAGAAGAATCAATGGAATACTTTCAAATAAATATATTATATCATTTCACACTGAATTTAAGGCAATGTTGTACGACATTGCCGTTGTTCTTTCCCGATGTATTTCCGCCCATTGTAAGTATACAGAGTGTAACAGATAGAACTGACTTTTTTAAAAATATTATATTTGGAAATTTGCTAACATGGATATATTTTTTAAACTTTTTACTATTCATATAATTTTAACAATTTTTGTCATACGCTTAAGTAGCATAAATTTTTTTTTTGGTCAGTTCTTTCTGTTACACTCTGTATAAGCATAAAAACACATATTAATATAATACCGATGATATATTTATAATATATTATACACGAATGGCTCAGAGACTGCACACTGCACTCTGACGGCCGCATGCATTAGTAACTGTGAGTTAGGCAATATATTATTGATGGCAAATTTACTATTCAATCCAAGGGGAAGTGCACTAAAAAAGAATGCGATAAAAACAACAGCCACTGTCTGCAAATGGTAATAATTGAACTGACCTAATACGTAATAATATTGTTATTACTGTATATTATGTAGTATGCATTGGAATCTAAATTAAATAGGTATTGGTACTGTTTGCTACTAAAATGTATGCACTTTAATCGAAACCGGGCAATGATTTAAATATATTAACCGGTTATTATCGACTAAAACTTTTTGTACTAATGAAAAATTTCGATATCACATAATTTTTTCAATACTTGTTGATGAGAAAATGTATTTGCTGTATTATTTTTAACCACTTAATTGTATTTCAAAATTTTCAAATTAGAATAAACAAATGTAACAGTTTTATCATACTGATAGGTACCGGATAAAAATATTTCCATCCACATAAGTGAAATAATTTATGTATTCACCTAAAAAAAATGTTCAAGTACATACTAAAAAAAACAATATTCAAAACTGGGACCCTATTTGAATACCAATTCAAACCTAAACCAAACCCGAACATTAGTTTAAATTGGTTTCAGTACTAAAACCTTAAATACTATACTTGTGAAACTAAAGTCGGAACCATAACCTTATTTGTGTGTAACCAAACCTCGAACCAGAACCGATGTTGCCTAAAGGTT
The DNA here is from genome assembly GCA_016617965.1 of Macrosiphum rosae. NCBI lineage: Eukaryota > Metazoa > Arthropoda > Insecta > Hemiptera > Aphididae > Macrosiphum > Macrosiphum rosae. The sequence continues at coordinate 15,196 of WHPZ01574597.1, read as the reverse complement.
TTGACCGGGTAAGAAGTATTTTGTGCTACGGGTTACTCGAAATGTAATACAATTATGACGCCGATTTTCTATGTTTTTTCGTCATCAATGCACCATTACATTACACCATAATAATATTATTTATATAACATATAAGTTTCCGGTATCTGTGTGAGGGATATTAACCAACATTGGCCAGCCTTACAAATTCTCACTACCCCCAAACTAAATTCCACCACGTTTGATGAATATTATTATATCGTAACATACATAATATTACATGGAAACGGTTGTTGTTCTTATTTTACAACTATTCATTATTTAGGATTGATTTTTGGAGTCAATACAGTATTACCTTTGGCCAGCCCCTCGTTTCGATCAGGGAATAAGATATTTTTATTTCAACACAAGTATTCGATATAATATATTATTAAAAAGTTTCAACCCATTATTTGCTATATTAAGGAGATATTTGTTTGATTATTATTTATTGTCATTCATAATAAGTTTATCCCATAAAAGGTAATATAGAACAAAATTATAGGGCATTTGGAGTGGAACATGTCTGCTGCATTGTTTTTATAATGAAATATATTTTTTCCTTAAAAACAATTATGAAGCCCCTTCCCTAAAATACGACTAAACCTCCACAAAAAAAAACCTCATGGATGACATTATTTTTCTCAGTCTATGTTAATATTTGCTTTAGTGTTCTTTATAATATTTTTTTTTAGTTAGTCATTTTAATTTGCCAACTTTGACATTAAAAATAACTTGGTGCTATGTATAAATATTATATTATATCCAACAGTGACAATTTGGTGAACAATTTACGTTAGTTTAGTTTTAGTAATTGATTTATAGATTATAACTGCTATTATAGTTATAACTTATAACTAATATAATATTATGTACCTATATCATAATTAACTATATTTTATGTCGTAAATAATTGTAGACAAAACTTAATATGGTTTGTGAATAGAAAATAATAATTTTTTTTTTTTTTTATGAAGAATGAAGGCTTCAACAACTAGGTCATTAGCCTGTGATAGTTATCTTTACTCAAAAATTGGAATAATTTTAATTTACATAATATCCGTTATAAAAATAAATATAAACACTAAATACCTAATATAGAATAATTGATTTATTATGAAAAACACAAAATAAGAAAACTTTGTTAAAATACTATAAGTTCTCAGAGGTTTTTATATAAATCTAATACAATAGATTTTATAACAGTCATTTTTTTTATGCGTTTCTTTCACCAAACTATTTAAATTATAACACGAAATATTAAAGGTTAAATTGAAAGTTTGTAATTTGTACTGTATAACAGTGTATTACAGTTCACAATACGTTTGGCAGTACGTAATTTTTGTTTTAAAAACTACCTAGTTATATTTTTAATACGTAAGAATAATATTATTAATCAACAGCCAAATGAACATTGAATTCATTAAAAATGGTGTTCGTGTTAGAGTATCACGCGATGTTGAATGAATAATACGTTCATATATTTTTTATATTGCCCTTATCTCATACATACCTAGTGAACTTTATTTCTAAATTATTGACATAATAAGGAAGTGGATTTAGTTTCCAAACATTAGGTATAACTAATCGTTTCGGTATATGAAAATTATAAAAAGTGATATGATTTCCAGAACAGTTATTTGATATACAAAGTATATTTTTTAAGCATGCTCACCTCTATTTTAATCTTTAATAATACATTTATTCAAATAATTCTTATTTTTAGAATTTTTAAGTATACTTAGACATTATTTTCAAACATCTGATATTTTTTTGTACCTACCATTTAAGATAGGTCCTGAGGCAGACTTCTAATATTCAAATAAAAACATCTTCATTACTACAAATTATTTAGTAGATGATTTTCTTGGAAACTAGAATGCATCTAAATCACAATTTTGATTGGTAGTTATTAAAATTGTTGTACTAAGGATAATAATCTTAAAAATAGTTTTACAATAATTTAACTTAAATGTAATATTATATCTAGTATTTATTATACTTGTTTCATTTTTACAAATGTTTTTACAATTTTTACACAGTTCACTATCAAAATGTTCAAATTATCAAGTCCCTACACCTATTCAACCATTACCATATAAATAATATTATTTTCCCTAAACCCTTAGAACACAAAGTTATCTAACTTAAAAAAAACTCTCTCAAATTTTGATTTAGAAAGTTGACACATCAACATTTGAAAAATAAATATCTGCTGAATAATTAAAAGTGAAAAAAGGGGGTCCTATTTAAAAAGAGAAATTTATATTGTCACAGGATCATCCTTAAGTGGTACAAAAAAATTCAAGTATTCGAAAATATGATCTTCAAGTGTATAGAACAATTTCAAAAATTATAATCTAAATATATGCATAATTTTAGCATAACAATAGGGTGAGCATGCTTAAAAAATCACCATGTATCTTAAGTTTATAACAAGTTAACAAGGAGTCACTCACTGTGATTAAACACACTATTATTCTTTAGACAGTTCAATTCAGAGAGTAAATATTACAAATAAATTGGATATATTATCATTATATGTATACTCCAACGACTGAAATACTCACCTTTACACCTTTATTTATTATGCTATACATATCAATTAGTTTTGGCTTTTAAAATTAATTACTATTAATTAGTAACAATTATAAATGTGTGCGTTAATTAAAATAAAATTATATTATACCAAGAAAAATAAGGCATGAATACATTTACGTTATCTACTGTACTGATAAGTGAAGTAAACTGGTGTTGATTTATCATTTCTGAAACTAAATAATGAGCTAATTATTTATTAGGATCTTAACATTGTTCGCTGTCGTGTTCTATTTAATTTGTAACTCCTTAAATGAGTCTAAGTAATCGATATTATAAAAAATCAGATATTATATTGAGTTCAAATAATGGACTACCTACTCAAGTTTGTTGGAATTTCTACATAGTAGCATATATTATTGAAACCCTGCACTCGGTCTAGATTTTCATATTTTTTTTATCTGTCTGGCATTATTATTTTATATTATATTATATTATTCTGAAAAATGGTTTTGAGATTTTTTTCACAAATCCAACTCCTGACCACGGGGCTCCTTCCCAGCTGTGATATATGTATAGACGTATAAAGTAGTTTAGAGTTTAAACAATAACAGTTTACTCGTATAAAACTAAAGTAACGATGTTAAAGTAGGAAATATCTAAGAAGATATTTCCCAAAAATAATCATCTATTTTCTAAAAATATATTATTACGTGTGTACCAGTATGTAACATTTTATTAAATCTTTTATCAAATTCAAGAAATTATAAATGTTCGGGATAAAAATGTACATGTTTAGGTATAATTTTTATTTTGTGTTTTAATTTTAAACAATATGTCTTATTGATTGTATTTCTTATAACTTAAGCACAACATAGAAATGTCTATAATATTTTAAGAAAATGTTTATTTTTCATAAATTATAATATACATAACATATATTACGTACATAATATTTCCGAGTTTTCCTGCAATCTTTAAGAACGGTATAATAGTGAGTAGAATTCAACTTTTATTTTGTATATTTTTGCGAATTTGAGATTTTTGAGGATACATACACTACTGAAACAGTAAATCCTTAAATTTGTATTTTAACAAAATGAATATAATCCATTAAGAGACATTTCGTCCCACAAACCTTCTGTTTCGATATGCCACAAAGTTTTTGAGATATTCCCACGACCGGCGTGACGCCGACGGCGACGTTTGAAAATCTCAAAAACCATATTGTGACATTTTATCGAGGGTTTCGGAGGCCGGCAATATTGTTGTTGTGTATTTTACTGCACTACGTTTACACTTGAATGAAATGGATATAGTCAAGTGCCATTAAAAATTGAGAGTTCGAGCGACGCTACGGATAGGTTTTCGCTTCCACTGGCTGACGGGAGATCATTCTCGATGTTTGTACGGAATACCCGGAAACACCCTGTATACCCTACGACCGATGACGTTCAAACCACCGTATTATAAACGTACAGTCCCTCCCCTGACCTTTTCGGTTAATTATCAAACTGCGTAAAACTATAAATTCCACGCGGCTTTCGTCACGTTCTGAAATCGGTCCCGGTGACGGTGAATTTTAATGAAGCATTATTGCTAATAGGAGCAGTCTGTACTACTCTGGTGGTTCGGATGAATCAAAACAAGCCTCGTTTCGTGCGATCGTTTTCTCTACAGATGTCTCCGCAGTCGTCCGCACTCCCCCGTGATAACCACTTACCGTTTCCCCGTTTATATAATATTTGGTAGTATCTCGCGGTTACCTTTTTCAATAAATTCCCAGTTCAACAATACTATTATTGATGTCGACGTGGGCGTCGTTTTGAGTGAACTCGTGGGGTGTTCTATACCAATAGTGTTCTGAACAATATTTTTCTGCGTGTGGTCTATATTATAATGAAGCCTGGGAGCGGTCGGTGGATCAAATCATAAAATTGGTAGCAATATTACACTTCGCTCGTATTTATACTCTGCCGGTTGACACGCCGAATAAGACAATCATCCGTTTAAGTCGAGAAACTTTTTCGAAAAGCCTGATAAATTATTTGTCACAATTTTTCGTCGTCACTGTGGCTATAGCGTTAATGTCCCGATAATAATATTCTTACGTCGTTTTCTGCGGTGCCAAAGGACTATATTATTACCTATGGCGGCGTCTTAAAGTCGCCATGAAGAATTGTAGCGCGTAATTGGAACGGTAGAAGCAATGCCAAAAAATAGCAATTAATTCAGTGAATGGGGAAAAAAAGAATTAAACGTTTAATGTCCATAAAAGGTATAACTTTAATAATATTAATATGGAGTACACCTATCATTTCAATAATATTTAGTTATATACAATGGTTTAAAATATCTATATCATGTGAGTGACTATACTATATTATCACCGTACCTAATTGAAAATATACTGTATAATTAATAAAAATACGGCGAAACAGAATTAACCGTCGAAAGTTATTTCATTTTTAATCATCGAGTATCACTACTGTTTTCACTGAGAAGTTTTTTTTCATAGTCAAATTTTATTTATTAATTTTAATGCTAATAATGACATCTTGAACCTTTAGTGTTATATAACCAAAATAATGTATATTTATTGCAATCATTTAAAATTTTTAATTATAGATATAAATTACTTTATTAACTTTGATTAATTATAGAGTATTTCAATCGCATACAAATTATTGTTCCATTGCCAATGAAAACTATGTACGCTGTGTTTACGTTAAGTGACGCTTCAAGACAGTAATTTCATTCCTATTCGATTTGGTGGAATGGAAATTTTCAATATACAGTAATAAGTCAATGATAATTAATATTATGTTTATGAAATAGGTACAATAGTTGAATTTAAATCTGCTCGCTGCAATGACACGGCTTGACAGCGATGTTATATCATTTATGTCTTGTCGTGATAGGATATCAAATGTTTATAAATAATTTTATGCCTGGCTCTGTGAAAACCGAATAAGATGTTCGTAGTTCATTTGTACAACTTAGGTAGGTAGGTACCATTTATTTGAACAAAAAGTTTTCTCGGAGTTTTACAACAAAACTGTCAGGTAAAAACTTAAATTATTATACTTCTCATCAAGTTTTTACGTGTTGGTTGTATATATATATATATGAACACAAAACATAGGTACGTTATTAAAAAAAAAATGTAAAAAAAAAAAAAAACAATCACTTTGAAAAACTAACATTTTTAGTCCACTGTTTATGTAAATATTGCGTGTAAAAATCAAAGTTTCTAACAATATGTACGTATGCAATGTGTATAACAAGATGACTGATGTGCTTGCAGTTATTTTGACAGGTGGAAAAGAATGGCTAACTCGTGTTTGTGTTAGGTTGATGTTAATAACATAAAGGTAAAAGGCAATTATGATATAAAAAACATAATAGTTATATAATAATTATTATTATACTGTTATCATGTAATGAATAGTTTCAGAATTGTGTTCGGTTAAAAATAAAATATTTACAGGCCTAGATATGCTTTTTTTCCTTTCAATTATGTTCGTACGCGGTATACTTGTAATAATTTTTGTACCTATATTATATTATGTACACAGTTTGACATTTAAAAGTTCAAAGTTATACAACGACTGCATTGAGTGATCTCATGGACATTTGCTATAATATCTTTAAAAATAATCGATAGTTATCTTAGCTTGAATAAAAGTCTAGTGGCACATTTTCTCGTGTATTATGTTAATATTATATATTATTACCTATACAAAGTGTAACAGAAAGACCTGAAATATAATACCTAAAGTATAATAACTTTTATTCTTACTTCCTATCCATGTTTAATCTTTTTTTTTTAATGTTAATGTATAGATGCTTCCGTTACCAGTAACAATTATTATCATTATTTTTGATAGGTGCTGAAAATAATAAAAAAAAATCATTCGTTAAATCTAATTTTTAGACAAATTTTGACGGTAAAAACGTTTATAAAAGTCCAGTAGTTGATATCAATTTTTTTAAAAACCAATATTTTTGGAGTAAATTACTTTGTAAAGTAATAACTTTTTTCAAAACATTCTTTTTGGAAATTTCTGGAAATAAATTATGCATGTAATATTTTTTTAATTATTTAATATTCATATAATTTTCATAATTTTTGTTTAACTAGTATCAGTTTTTATTTTTATTTGTCAGGCCTTTCTTTTACATTCTGTATAAATATTAGACATAATTAAAATATTTATATTTTTTTTTTGATTGCATCCCACCCATTGTCATTGTCTTTTTAATAAGATTAAGTGTTTCCCTGAAGGATTTTTTTTTTGTGAAGTGTCATGGATAAATTTGATTTTCTATTTGATTAACAAGTGATCACAGCTCAATTTTTATGAAAACCGTTATCACTTTTTAACTTTTAAGATAGAGACTTAAATTTTGGCTCATTTCAAATCATATTAAAATAGCTTTAAATTATCTATGGTAATTTTGTTGATCGCTAATCTTTTTCAATTATTTTGTTTTTATTCAGATAAGTAGATACCTATGCTTAATAAAATATACCAATGTAGCAAAAATTAAATAAAAAACGATTTTAGATAATTTAAAGCTATTTTCATAAGCTTTAAAATGAGCTCCGATTGAAGTCTTTATCTTAAAAATTAAAAAAGTTATAATGGTTTTAAGAAGCAATGAGCTGTGATCTCAGGCGTGTTAATCAAATTAAAAATCGAAATTATCAATGGGACTTTTCGAAAAAAAATCGGAAAATATTCTTTTAGAGTAACGCCTAATTTTATCGAGATCAACAATTATTACAGCGAGTGAGAGGCAAACAAAAAAAAATTACTTTGAATAGGTCAATGTATAATTATAATAATATAATATAGTATAATGACCGGCCATTTATAAGCGACTTTATAGTTATTCTATTACGTCTATATTATATCGATTTCGATACAATATCGCATTCTGATAATACATATTATTATTGTTGTCGTTAAAGTATAATAGCAGGTTTATTTTGACAGCTGCAGTAATTATAATCACGCGCTGACCCCCAATGCCGAACTAATAATTGTCACGTATTATTATTATTTTAAAATTGAGGTTCTTGCCGAACATCGTGCAAAAGTTGAAATAGGAAATTATAATAATATAAATTTTGTATACATGTATGATATTGTAATCCAACGGTTTTCCTAATGACAATTTTTGTTCGTACGTACGTTTAAGTGTAAAACGCTGTTACTAAAGTAAAACTTGGCGCCAGCCAGACAGTATCAATACTGAAAGATTCGTGCCAACTAACACGAAGACGAAAATGAACGCTTTCGAGCCCGCACACCATAATACGCGTATATTGTACAATAATAATAATATAATACCGATTTAAATACGACCATCGTCGTGTTATTTTATTTCTTTTATCTCTATAGAAATTATGTGAGGATAATTTTTTTTTTAGTTTAAGGACAGTTCCGGTAAATTAATTGCGGATATTCTCGAGAAAAAAAATATGCGCGCCACGTATATACATTATATTTTCATAAAAACGGCCAACTTAAAAAAACGTGTTCGTTATAACTACGTAGTTGAACCCCGTCAACTCCATTTACAATAAAATAGTATATAAGTTTGGTACGCTTTAACATCGTTCAGTTACACAAACGGTGAGGTTTATATTACATAACAACGTAATAACCGCACAATTTTAATGACTCTGTGATCTGTATAAACACTCGAAAATGTGTTCACGTTGTTGTAAGTCAATGTTTGCATAATCATGAAGGTATAAATAATAATATGATCATACATTTTTTCTAACTATTATTATTATACTTACAATATATAATACATTATAATTTAAACTTTGGTAGGTATAATTTTATTAATAAAGGTTAGGCACCTATTTACAGTGGAGTATATTTTATATCTCACGTCGTTCAACGTTTGTGGTGACCGATATTAATTAAATTAAAAATGTATAGGTACGGGCTTCAATTAGTTTATCGAAATGCCTTAAAAACTTAAATTATAATAATATAATCGTCGTGGTGCGTATACTTTCTTTTATTTTATTCAACATAACGTTGCTATACACCTCAACAATTTAAATATTCAACATAAGAACAATGAAACATAACATAATATATAAGATATAACAATATATTAATATAACTAATGCATAATAAGTAAGATAGGATGTTGATGAATTTTGCATTTTTTCATTTTATCCTAAAATTGCCGTTTTATCTGAAAATTCTCATCGATAATTATAGAAGTGGAAAGATTACTACGAAAATAAACATTATGTGAGTCATACGCTGAGAACTTTAATAACTGGACACCGATAAAATAAAAATCCTTAATCAAACTAAATAAAATATATTTTATGAAGATGAGTTATTGGTACCATTGTCTGTAGTTACTTCCACGAACGAATTAATATAATATTGTACTGCGTATGATCTACTATAGTCCTAGTATTAGAGGAATCAACTGGAGTCATGTTATATATTTCGAATTCACAGTAGTTCTAGACTGACAAAAGTAGAAATTCCTGCTGAGATAACTTTGAGAGTTACTCCGTTTTAAGCATCTCACAATCCTATATTCGTTTTGATAATAATCTGTATTCATTATATTAATATCTATAATTCAAATATAAAGACTGTAAGTATTATTATCATTATTACGAACCGTTATGAGATATACAATGAAATATTGTATCACTGTCATATTAATAGAATATTATATCAATCGCTTTATTATATGAGACAGAAAAAAGTTAAGATAGAAAAAAGACAAAAATTGACATAAAAAAATAATTAGCGTTGAGTCAAAACAACAACAAATATAGCATCTTGCAATCACGCACAAAGACATATTATACTAGTTGGCAGCGGTGCATATGGTGGAATTTTTAAAATATTTCTAAAACTTAAAAGGAACAAAAGAACGAACGCCTAAAAGGACGACGTGTCTTTATAAATATATACACATAGAACACACACAAACACACAGTGGTTTTTAATTTACATACATCTTACTCTCTGAAGCAGCGACAAACCACTTCGACGTTTTTTATTCACTCTATTTTTTTTTTATTCTTGTCTTCCACTTTTCGTACCTCGGGTGTTTTTTTTTTATTTTACGCTCTCGGGCAAAGGGTCGGCTCGCACAATCGCTCGTCCCATGGGGCGAAACACTACAACGACGTGGAACCCGTAGTGGCCACGTGTTTCGATCTCGTTTTGGTAAAACATAGCAACATGACGCAGCTTACACATAAATACGACGACTGTGAACGAGTATTGGCAGAAGGGAGAATCACAGAGGTCCAAAGATTTTAGATGAAAATCGGATATAAAAATATGTCACTTGGTCTTCACAATAATATGCAGTAACTTGTATACGCTCATATCATATAGGATCAGGCAGCTGATAGGACATTTCTAAACGAAATTTCGGTGCACTATGCTTTCGGACAATTATTTCACTCCTGATATTATACCCTATGATATAGGGTCTGTTTAATATTGTACAGCGCCAACCGAATAACCACGTGAACAGTTCATTGTAGATGCATTTTTTTCGAATTTTGCTATTTCAAAGAACGTCAGTTCCGTAGTTAGCAGGGACTTGCGACATTTTAACACACCACACTCATATACAATAATTTTTCCGTGATGTAGCAGAGAAATTATTAAATTATAATATTATGTTAAAATACTCAAAGTTGATGCCTACCTAAGATTTTATACAGTTTTTTGTTTGGTTTTGATACTTCGAAATACGAAATTTAGTTTAACGTTTCGATTTTATCATGCAATTTTAAAGTCATAATTAAACCACTTATGATTTTACATTATAATTTCTCATGAATTTCTAATATGAGAAACCATCAGCTATACCTTTATATGGCTATCAAGTAAATTCCTGATCAGGCAATCAGCACAAGTCCCTGACTCTTGACTGCTGTGTAACCGAGATTTCGCATTATATTATAAATGTGTAACACGGCGTAACGTATAGGCAAAAGTGATACATTACAGAGCAGAACAACTTCATTGGTAAACTATTCAATGTACATTATGATAATATAATAATATGCTCATTCAACTTTATTTTTTTCAAGGTTTATCTCTCGACTATGCAATTTTAACTATAATCAAAAATATTATTTATCGTTAGTCTGACATATACAGTTACGTTAGTTTGAATTTTGGAAAAATAGGTTGTTTTCACCATAATATTATAACGATGTCTGTATTTTATCTTCTTTTTTTTTTTAAATTTAATTAAAATGTTAAAACTTGCAATTTCATCATTCAGCCTGAAAAACGTTAACTTAACTACAACACGTAAAGCTCAAAATCTTGGATTTTCTTAAACCGTTAAAGTGATTGAATGTTTTGCGGTGTGATACTTGAATACTTGAATTATTACATGTTTTTATGTTACTCGAATAATGCCATGATATATTGCTCGACCTTTTTAAATATAAATTATATTGCATTTTTTTTAAAAAAAAACAAACAATTTTTAAAAAAAATGAATACTTAACTTAAATTGAATTTGTTCGGATAGTGTAAATACCAGAACTTATGACGTTTTGATGTTGTACAATAAAATTCTATCACATATTATTTTAAGTGAACTTTTACAATTAATCTGATTTCATAATTAATTTCTCAATAAGATATTATTTGCTGAAGTCTTTAAATAAATTACCTATAAAAAGTTTAGGAAGCTTTATAATACATTTTAATATAATAAAAATAATTCTATTATATGTTATAACTTATAATATGTCTTATATTTAAGGACCGCTTCCATTAGAAAAAACACGAGAATGTATTTTGTATTTTATTATGAGTATCATATTTTGTATAATAATATTATAATTCTTTTATCCAAGTGTTCTTATTACTATTTGAAGAAACAAACAAGTGAATTGCTTTATATCAAATCAATAACTATCAGACTTTATGTATTTATACAGGGTGGACCTCCGCCTCTCACGGAAGCCTGCCATAATTCCAAATAATAATATGACAGAAAACATGGTTGACCACGTTGTACATTGAGAAAAATACGAATGATTAAAAAACATTTTACGAAATACAACTTTTTAAGGGATATCTATTTACTATATAACAGTAATGTGTATATAGTTACCTATTTTTATTTACATGTATTTTTTTATTACTCTTTTTTTTCTAAACAAGACTTCAATAAAAAAATGCGTATTTATGGAATCAAAATAAAATCATGACACAGTAATACTAATATTATACACATAATAAAAAAATATCCGTCTAAATATTTTAAACTTATAATATTATAGGCGATAAAAGTACAAACCAAACGTTTCTTATCGGATACAAAAATATTTTATCACTTAAAGTTGTAGTCATCTTATTTTGTTTCAAAAACATATTAATTATAAGTCGTTGTTTAAAAAAAAATTCAATGAAAATTGGATTGAAAGTAGATGTAAAATATATAAAAAAGAATTGCAATTTTTATAATTGCTTTGAAAAAAATATAATCATAATACTTTGAACTTATTTGAACTTACCAACTTATTATAACACCACCGACATAGTATACTATCTATTTTTACATAAAAAAAACATCAATAATAAAAAGTTAATATTTAATTATATGTCTATTTGAATAACTTACAAAATGTTCATATTTTATGTTGAGAAAAAAATTATGATTGATATATTTTATTTTATTATTATTTTATTTAGTCTGAAATAACGAGTTGCTTATTTTCTATCTTCATATCCTACAGATATTATGCCAAGTTGTACAGTTCAATTTTTGATAATGTTATGGAAATAATTTTAAGACGAAGAGTAGTTCTAATATAATGCAAGATAACTAAGTATAGATAGTTAATACTAGGTAATATTCATAAATAATAGTTAGGAGTAATACGAATATAGATTCAGCTACATAATATACCTATACTATGTAAATTAAAATATATTTAATATCTTCATTAAAAATGTCAAGTATACACAGTCCAACTGATCATGTACCTATCTATTATCATGAACTTACCCGACTTTGATCATTATAAATAATAATATTATATAATATTTATGTCTACTGTGCATAATGTTTTTGATTTACGTCGAGTTTTGAAGATAATTACATTAATAGAGCCAATAAACTTTTTCTTTTTCGTGTTTTTGTGAACGTACAAAACATATGATTACCGTTTACTTTTTTATCACAGTTAATACAATTATAAATAACAATCGAAATATTGAAATCATTATATTCTCATTGCGCTTTTTGTTGTTATTTTAACAAAACATCGCAATCTCTGACATCTCATTGAATTCTCGCAGTTATCAATACGATACGTATTATAAATGTGATAATAATCATAGCCGTAAGCGAATCGGATTTGGTCGAACGGGTTTTGAACATCGTTCGAATAATTTAATTAACTGCAGACTGTATTATAATGTATCACTATATCGTAATGCCTATTATATTACACATTATTATTATTATTATTATTATTTCAGTCACAGAGAGAAAATTTGGTGACAAATGCGAATCCAACGACGACTGTCATTTCAACGGGTCAATATGTAGAATTGACCGGAGCAACAAAAAATGTCTGTGTCAACCCGAATTTGAGGCCACCAACCACATAGACAAATGCGGACACAGTACGTACATAATGATATTATAAACTATGCATTTATATTGATTTTCATTGTTTTTTTTTTTTTTTTTTTTTTCCAACTTCACTGCAATATTACACTTTCGTATTATTATACATTTTATAATCGTTTACGTAGACATGCGTGCTAGAACCCATTATACACGGCGAAGGCGGTGTGTACGCGGGTGGGTACACGACAGAAAAAATAAAAATAAATCAAGTTTTTTCCCCTTCCAGTAGACTTCATCAAGTCACTGGCGCAACACTATAATATAATAAACTTATGCTGAGTGCTGACGCACAGTTCTGTCAATAAGAATTCACCGTTCGCATTGGCTGTGCAAAACTCTATGGCGAAAACCACCCTGAAACAGAAACAAAAACATAAACGTTAAGTCAACGTTTCGTAACGTTATAATATCAGCAGGCATTTTCGAAGAAATATTGGCTTTTTAATTTCTTTTCTCCAACCTCAAAGAAACTAATTTAATTTTTATTGGCTTGATAATACAACGTCATTATATCTTTACAGGTTGTAAAATTTCTCCCAAATACAATGATTCAGAGAAATATAAAACCGTTTTTTTTTTTATATATAATTGACACAACTTGATTACATATTATGTACCTACATAATATTAAATAGTTATTATTATGTCTACACAATATTATATTATACGAATATCATGTAACCGAAAAGGGTGTATACTGTTTAGAGTTGTGAGCTTCGGATAATTTATAGATATTGATCGAATTTATTTTTATTTTTCGTGTGTTCTTAGAAATTTATTTAAATATTTAAAAAACTAACTTGTAGATATATACAACTTGTATGCACATAATTAATATAATGAGCGTTATTATTGTTCCATGTCTTTACTGCAAAAAACAACACACGTTCTTGCATAATCATAAATATATTGACTTATTAAAAAAAAAAAAAACATTAAAACAAATGTGCCATCAAAATATATGAAATATTTTTAATTTTTAATCGTGAAAAATATTACCTTAACGTGCAATAATATTATAAGGAACACCAATTAACTTTTCTAAACTCAGGGAAAGTTAGGTAAAGTATATAAAATATTATTTTATTAAACTTTGACATTATTCGAGTAGGTATAGAATTACATTTCGATATTCCATGTTATGATATTTATATATTCTACGCGCTTTTTCCATCTCAGATTAGGGACTTCACAGTCCTAAACTTCTCATTTTTCATGCTTTTCAAAACCTATCGCTAAGCTCCTTTCCATTCGGTCGGAAATACTCTATACACATTTTTACCTATTTAAGTACTTTTCAATTTCGATCACTATAGTTTTCATCTCTTAAGATAATAATAATATATAAAATACAAAACACGATGATCTACAAGAATGATGAATATTAATACAAATTTAGATGTTGATTGCATATTACCCAATGGTAAAAAACTATGTTCCACCTTCGTATTTACAGCATGCATAATATAGGGTGTCCCAGCAGAAGCACACCATTTAATTAATCCGGGAATTTTTCGTTTCTGGGCTTACAGCACTGTTCCAATGTTTTTCTTATCTTATAACATCCCCCATTTGTCATCGTAAAGCAGTTTTTGGTATTCGTCGTCATGGAGAGGTTCACAGTTGAATGACGCGTAAAAATAGTGGAAACGCACTACAAGTGCGGAGAGTGTATCGCCGAAACGTTGCGAAAGCTTCGGACGATCTTCGGACTAGTCGTGCCTACGCGAGCGACTGTCACAAAACTGTCGAATTTGGAGGACACAAAACCCAAGACAAACCCAAGAAGGATCCAAAGATCGTCCAAACCTTTCGCAACGTTTCCACTATACACTCTCAGCACTTGTAGTGCGTTTTCACTATTGATACGCGTCATTCAACAACTGTGAACCTCTCCATGACGACGAATACCAAAAACGGATTTGCGATGACAAATAGGGGATGTTATCATAGGCGT